>CAMOHE010043574.1:0-11303 GCA_946598075.1 Artocarpus hirsutus | reverse complement strand
GTATGGATGTTTAAAATTTTTAGTATATCGCCCAATTTAACATTTCACAACGGTATTTATAAAACCGTCGTAGAAGGTTTTGCATATTTGAAATTTTTAGTAGCCCGCTAAAATTTAATCTTTCACGAAGGTTAAATTTGGGCGGGATACTAAAAATTTCAAACCTCAGGACCTTCCACGACAGTTTTTATAAAAACCGTCGTGAAAGATGTGCGCTATTAAAAATTTCAAATATACGGAATCTTCTACGAAAATTTTTATAAAAACCATCGTGGAAGGTATGGATGTTTAAAATTTTTAGTATATTGCCCAATTTAACCTTTCATGACGGTTTTTATAAAAACCGTCATGGAAGGTTTTGCATATTTGAAATTTTTAGTAGCCCGTCAAAATTTAATCTTTCACGAAGGTTAAATTTGGGCGGGATACTAAAAATTTCAAACCTCGGGACCTTTCACGACGTTTATTATAAAAACCATCGTGAAAGGTACGAGGCTTCCACGATGGTTTTTAGTAAAAACTATCGTGAAATGTTCCGCATGTTTGAAATTTTTAGTATCTCTCGAAATTTAATCCAATGCCAACGACATGGGCTTCCCTATTTATTTGAAAATTCTTTAACTCAAACCCACTAACTCTCAAACCCCTTTCTCTCCCTAACTCCTCTCTCGGCCCTACGACCTAGCCATCAATGAACCCAACCCCCACGACATTTTACTGACTTTGACATTCCTCTGTTACTCTTTCCACAACCCACCTAACAAACCCAACGCCATTTGCTACCATTCATCCTCATCCCTTGACATTCTACCTACTCCACCATCGTTCGACTCGTCCTTTGTCGTTCCACTGAGTCCACTGCTGTTGGTAAATTTCAAACCATTACTTTTAGTTTTAGTGTTATTGTTAGTTCTAAACTTAGCATTATTTGGTTATTTTAGTGTTATTTAGCTTTAGTTTTAGTTTTAATATTAGTTGTATTAATTTGTTATTTGCCATTTAGTATGTGTTACTTATATTTGTTGTTTGAAAGAACTTTGAATAACATTTAGCATTTTGGTGTGAGAATAGGTTACTTTTTATGTGTTTGTGATGCCTAAGTGTTATTGTGATATCCACCATACGTTTGGAGATTTTTGGAGACTTTTTTTTAGAAGAATACGAATTTTCCATGACGGTTTCTTAAAAAACCATAGTGAAAAATTGGCATTCCACGACGGTTTCTTGAAAAACCGTCTTTGAATCATAAAGCTTTCACGACGGTTTTTTAAGAAACCATCATGGAAGCCTTTGATTCCACGATGATTTTTCAAAAAACCGTCGTGGAATCCTTAGTATTGCATGACGGTTTTTTGAAAAACCGTAAAACCGTCGTGAACAATTACTACATTACAGCCCCCTTCCCACGCCAATTTTTATATTACACGACGGTAAAAAACCGTTGTGAAAACTCCACGACGGTACAAAATTAGGAAGAAAATAAGAAGCATGAACTCAAGAATGCAACTAAATCATGACTCCAGAGTAGGAAAAAAGAAAAGAAAAGAAAAGAAAATAAAAAACCTCGTTTGTGTTAATATGTTAAAAGGAAATAAAACAGAACGCTAACAGGATTTCTTTCCTTTTAGATTTGCTACTAATGTTAAATTAAAGTGACAATCAAAGATTGTTCTTTATAAATTAAGAAAATTGAAAAATACCTGAAGAATAAGTGGTGATACACAACAATCATTGTACCAAATGCGTCGTTCCACAATCCTCTACTGTCACTCTAATTAACACATGGAGCCAACTAGGGGTATTCAGACTTAAGCAAAAATGGAGAGACAAGAGCGGTCCCATACATGGGGTATAATTGTACCATCACATATTTGTTTTGTTGATATTTCAGTTACACAAAGAATAGGATAGAAAGATAGATAAACAGAAAGAAACAAACAAAGAACTAGACCCGAAGCCACCCAGCAGACACAAGTGGGGGCTACCATTCTTTTCCACTGGTGTTCATTGGACAGCTTGTTAATGTCATCAGAGAAAAGATAAACCACTTCAGGATTTTTTTTTTTAAAAGAAAAATAGCTGGGTAGTATATTAAGGTAAGAGGATTAGCAAAACGTGTCATTTTAAAAAAAATAGGGCTCAAAATTTTCATGCCATTGGGATTTTGCAAATAATGTGAAAAAAGAAGCTTTTTAGAAAATTAAGCCTTTTGCATGTTCTCTTACGTTTATGTACGAAAATACCGCACAGCTAAAATCCGCATAAAATTAAAGACAATTTCCTTTATCTGTTTCATATATTTTTCCTTACATTTATTCCCTCTCTCTCACATCTTTTTTCCAATGGCAACGTAAAGTGGTGGAAAAGTAGTATGCAGGGGGATTTTAAAAATTTTTAATCAGAGTATTTTTCAAAACACAAGTTTGATATACTATATGCATAAATTACCTAGATCTTACTAACCTTGTTTTCCTGAAGAGCACAGCAATTTGTGAAGAGTATAACGTTCCAAAAGAGCCTCAACTAACTGGTCTTCTTTGCTATTCTCTATCCACGATCAGAGTACGTATAGACACACGTCGCACAGCTCTTCCACCGATAACTCTCCTTCCAACCAATTGAGCAATACCTAAAGCTACTGTTTGTGATTTGTGAACAATAGCTCTATAGGGGAGTTTCAGAGACTCACAGTATAGAGTGCTTACTCTTGATCTCTCAACTGATCTGAATAACTTATGAGTCTCATTCTCTATTTATAGAGGTTGGGCCTGGGGTCAATCATTATCAGATAAGGCCTCAAAATTCAAGTTTGAATCAGTCTCAGAGTCTAATCCATGTAATCAGACTCGGACTCCAACTGCATCCCTGAGTTTGAGTGTGATTCGAACTCTGCAGGTTGATTCGATAGATCCTATCTCAACCAATTGGATAATTCCTATCTTATTAGTTCCTGGTATCTTTTGATAGAGTCTCAATTTTAATTCAAATAACCCAATAGAGAAGTTATCTAATTAAAATAATCATATGTAGATAAACCCATACAAATAAGATATTATCCACAATAATTCAACACATTTATCTTGAATTAATTCGCTAAATTAATTCAACCAATAAACCATATGTTTAACTTAAATTAATTATAGAATTAATTCAACCAATAAATTAACATGAATTATTAAATCCAATAAACTCGAATTTTAGCCAATCTAATAATTTGACATAATTCACCAATTTATTAAAAAAGCATGCCTATCATCATAGGATTTTTATGGGCTGGCAAAGGGGATAAAATGAACCTATATAATTCAAGCTCTCGATAATTATGATACCCAATATCCTAGATATACATTTTATAATTATCAACTCTAACGCTACCCTACTAAAAGCTTAGAGTTGTACTCTCGAACTATATAGAATTACGAAGCCCGTATAGCTAAGTCTCTGTGATATATCATGATGTGTCGTATCCCCGTAGGATTATCCATAATCGGTTTAAGGACAAGTTTTGTCTTAGCTTCCTGATTATTTTTATCTTACGTTTCATTGTCTCACCATTGTAAAACTTACCATTCAAAGACAGTATACCATTTGATTATACCTATGTATCCAAAATAGTATACCATTCGATTACACCTATGTATCCAAATAGTTAAGCACTTTAATTTTTCAATTGTAGGATAATGCATATAAGAGGATATCAATAACTCCTAAAGAGAAGCTATGGATTCTATATCTATGAATAACAAGTCTACGCTATTTAGAGTCATGCCTCCAATATATTGGCATGCGTACCAACATAAAATATGGATTTCACCCTTTGATACATCAAAAGACATAAGTCAAGATAACAGGCCCATTATTCATCTCAAGATTAAGATACAACACATATGATTGTCTAAGTGAATCAATTTGTTAAGATATAATTATTAATCCAAATCAATTCACTTTATGTCTTGATCCAATACATTATCACCTATGACAATGCACCAATGTTTATATTCATAGAGTCCAACTCCGATGGCCAAGACAAACCATCTTCCGTTAGGGATATAGACAACATAACAATCTTTGCACGAATAAAGCGCCCAACTTTATTCCCTTAATTGTAGATCTTATGATTTAGACTGTCACCTTAAGAATCATGTCTTCCGCATAATCTGTCTATCATATGCCTAATTCTTAAAGGTTTAAACTGACAGTCTCATACTTTTATTTGTTTAACATATATCCAACAAATATGAATGTAAAGAGGACAATAATTTGGTATATAAATAATAAATAAACTCTTTATTGGTATAAATATCTCCAAAAATATATTATATTTTTACTCTTTAAGACATACACGTCTAACATAAAGAAGATAAGGCTAAAAAGGGTACACCAATTAAGTAAAAGCAGTTTGAAATTGAGGGGAAAAAATGTTGAAAAGTATGCTGTCGACTAAATAAGAAATATAGCATTTAAGATTGAAAGAAACAACTCGAGAAAAAAAAAAAAATAGAGTTGAAAGAAACAGCGTAGAATATTATTGCAACGTCGCATTCAAGTTTCACAACTTGCTCATAAGTGGTCTCAGATTAGAGTCACCCTGCGAATCAGCAATTGGTCAAAATTGACGGTCCAATATCATTGCAACAAGTCTTAGCAAACAAGAATTATTACCTCGATTTGACCTACTCAATGGTTTTTCTTTAATAAAAAAAAAAAAAAACCACACAACAAAACACAGAGAGGGATGTTATTGCATTTAAATGATGCGATACAAGAAAGAAAAATGAATATGCAAAGATAACGACATGCGAGTATTCCCATAACAGAGAGAGAAAAAAGAGAGAAGGGAGGAAACACGGTAATGTTTCAAGGAGATTAGTAAATAATATAGAGTATGTTTATTGACACACTGTATTTTATTTTTGATACACTTATTTAATAAAATTTATTTATTATTGTCTTATCTATTAATAAAATTACTCTTACAACAAAAGGTTTTAAGTAAAGCGTTTTAAATAATTATTCATAATAAAATTACTCAAAATGGATATCATTCAAAGTAAAGCTCGGACAGTTGATTACAAACTTAATCATGTGCACTCAAAATGGATGCTTATGAACAAGTTGAGCATGAAACCGAACATATGATGAAACAAAATATCTATATCATGCCAAATTTAGCAAGTCCAGAGCTCAGATTATGCCATTTCGAAAAATAAGAGCATCGTATTTGTTGCTGGGATTGATGCCCTACAGGTATAGTTATTGTACATGTTGCCAATTAATATAAATAAAATGACATTTGCTTATTTGGGTTGCATGTATATGGATGCTTACATAAAGCTAAACAAAATCCGTGATTATTAATGTGATTATAAACTTATCATATAATTGTTTTATGTGTGAGGATTAAATTTATAGATAGTAATCTAAATAGTTCAAAATAAATTCATTAAAGTTGAGATTTTTAATTAAATATTTCTAGTACAATTCAATCTTATTTAGAATGAAAGTCTTATCTGGACTATTAATGCAGAGACATTGGATTGGAGGTACTTTATATAATAAGATCATATAGAATTGGACCAGATAAATTATAAACCTCTAATAATCTTTTGTTACATACAAAGTGTTCAAATTTATCACTATAATGATCATTTGCAAGACAATCTTCATCCTGAGTGTTTATCTGACTTCTATTTATGATTTTATGTTTTGTGACTTGCTTGGTAAAATTTGTTTATAGAGATCATACTTTGCATCTTGATGACATAATAGAATAAGTGGTTGGCAATGATATTATATAGATATAGAATCCATTCCTTCCTATTAAAAGTAAGAAAAATAGTACACTTGAGCGATGATTCAGGCTTGAACAGTAAAGCACTCATTCTTGAAAAAATTATGAATTAATTGTCATTAAAGAATCATTGGAACTCAAGGATATAGATATAATAATAAAGGTAAATAAAAATTGAACCTAGCTCTCATTATGAACTATTTATGGAGGATGTTATGAAAATTCGCAAACGCAAGTGCACGTTATCGTTGTCAAGCGTAATAATAAAAAATTTGCATGCATGTTGTTTAAATGTTTTATAAGGTGTTTGTGAGGGTAGTTTAAACCATTAGTTTGAGTTTGAGAGCTATAGCATGTGAAAGCTTTACATTGTAGCTTTTTTACAGTAGCATGTGAGAGCTGTATACTGTTCACAATTCAAACTATGGGTTTGAACTACTCTTGCAAACGCTATTTAAATATATATCATAAAAATTACTTGATTATTTATGCTACTTTATATATCTTATACAGACATTATATTTGAATATTCAAGCATAATAATCGAAATTGTGTTAATAAAAACAAAGTAGTATCTTGAAACAATGATATCATAGCAAGTAAAAAAATACTCAGTCCAAACGTAAGGTAAAGCACATTGCTTTCTTCGAAAGTTCCTAGAAACCCTAATGATTGAATTTAACACTAATCTGCCCTTTTCCCTTTTACCTAAATCAAATAACAAAAATAAAAAAGAGTTAAAAAAAAGTTTAATAATTTGTTCATAATTTAACATTTGAGTCCTACCAAAACATTTGCTTCTACATAGATATAACACAATAATAATAGAAAAGAGTACATATATTCATATAGAAGGGTTCTCATTGATAAAATTCTTTTTATATTTATTATTTTTTTTCTTTTAGCCCCCACCCACGCTTGAAACTAAGTCATATAAATACATCATGGCATTTATTTTATTTTTTGATGCATGGAACATGATAATTTTTTTCAACATCATTTTAAGGTTTAGAAAATGTTTTCCATATACCATATATTTTTTATCTTAAAAAAAATGTTTTTAGCTAAAAAAGAAAGCGTGTTTAAATAGTGTTCAATGTGTTCCTCTTGAAATTCTTGTCATGTCTTGTGATCTTCATTAAAATCGAGATTGATCTTGCATGCATAAACTTTATGCTCACCATTCCTGAATTATGATGTTGAGCTAATGATCGTTATTGATGTAGGTTTTTCTTGCTAAATTAGCTTCATGTAAGAATTTCGTATAATCATACTAAGTCGGAAATTCCTTTTTATCAATTAATTTCAATTTAAATATTTTAATTGACATTCTTATAAAGGCCACTACTTTAACCCATACATGAAATTATTAAATCTAAAAGCTTAGTTTTGTACCTTGAATAATTATTTTTACTTGTCCAAGTGTACTATCATAGCACCACATTTTACCATATGTTTCATACATGAAGCACATAAATTTGTGCACTTGTAACATTATTTATTACCAAAATCTTATAGTTATTCAGACTTTCAAAATGTGCGTTAATGAAGAAAATTTATAATTGTAAATCATGATTTAGTTAGGATTTAAACTTTGAATTTTCTAAGCGTTATAAGATGTTTTTAACCTCAAACTAAATTCTTACAATTTCTCTTAATGCTTGACGATACTATATATTACTAAATTTACTCTAATTATAAAATCATGGGATTTAAGCTATAACTCTACAAAACTTAATCCCATAACAATTTCTCAAGTTTCTAAGCAACCCTTGTCTTGAAAACTTGAATTTTCTCTGGTGTAATCAATAGTGTGACTTATTTATCAAACTAAAACTCTACTTGGACTATTAGGGATGAATTGATTTGTCTAAAGTCAACCTTTTACTTAAATATTCATGCTCTCTTATAAGCATTTGTCATAATTCTTAAAGAAATTTGGACTTATAAACTCTAAACTTGTACTTTTTTATGAATTTAACAACGTAGTTATAGAAAAATCCTTAATTAATTCTATTAATTTCTTGATTTTTTTTTATTTTTACAAATCTAAATACCAAGTTAAGAAAGTTAAGAGAAGATAATTAAGTATCATACTAACCTCCATTCAGGTGAGGATTTTAGGTCTCTCGACCCAAGGGGAACGTCAAGTTAAAATATGATCTTGGTGTTCGATGATCACAAGTACTTGGTACGAATACTTTGGCCTATAATTCCAAATAAGATAAGAATGTCGATAAGATATTCATAAGTAAGCGTAATGGGTATTTGTATTGTATTATTGTTAGTAATCCTATTTAAACATTTTGCGAGATATATTTAGACTTATTGAGTGAATGCTCATATAGATCTTTCATGCTATAGGATACCCTGCCAAGAGGCCTGTATGAAAAGTTGTTGAGTTAGACATGGTGGTGGAACAAATACGATAGTTGGGCTATGGATACCACTGCAAGTTTAAATTCTGTTTTTTGAAAGGATTGTTTATCCTATATAATATGTTACTGTAACACCCGTTATTTTAACAAGAATAATTTGGCAAATTAAAGTATAAAACGTGATAATTTAAAATTTTGTTGCATTTAAAATTACTAAGTTGTTTTTATTGTTCCATTTATCACGAAAATGCCACTTTGGCTTTTTCTATCAAAAAGTCTCCAAAGGAGACATGAGGATATCTTTCCCAACTACTCTTGACCCTCCTTTTCTTCATTTCCTCCATGACATGCTCCAACATGTCTCCTCCATAATTGCTTTTATCATTTCTTCAAAGACTTCATCTTTTCTTTCTTTTTCTCCCACGGTTCCCATACTCTTCTTCTCCTTTCTTTGTTGAAGCAAAATACTTAGAAAACTTTTTCAAGGTAGCCATAAAATCAGCCACCATCACCTCCATTTAACCAAGAATTTCAGCCATACCAAAATCAAATAACCTGTTTTGAAGTCATTTCAAGTTTCCAACTAACCATAATCTGAGGTTAGAATCTTATAAACGAATTTAGTCTTTTATTTATAAATTTTTATATTTATTCAAATTTGTGTTCTTGAACCTGAGCATATGATTTGTTGCTATCTTGGAGCATATGTTTAAAGTCTAAGTGTATATGTCGTAAACAGAAAATTATATTGTTAAACTTTGTAATACCTCTATAAGCAGTGACTTTTTCTTGAAATTCTAGGATTAAATAAAAATAAATTTTGTAAATTGGTTTGTATGTTTAAAAATAGACATCCTAAGTTTTTTTTTTTTTTTAACGAGCTATCATGAGCCTAAATCGGAGTTGTATTTTATTTTATATGAATTTTTTAATTTTTAGATTAGAAACTAGTAAACTTGCCAGTGGCAGTATACTGCCTGTTTATTTTAAATAAACCAATTGTTGACCTGTGTGTTAATTGTAGATAGTGAACCTGCCCTTTTTGCAAAAGTATACTATTAGTTTGCTATAATATACTAGCTGTTAACCTTAACTAAGAACCCAACTTTGCTTACCTCCTAATTCCTTAATGTCTTAACAATCCTTCCAACACTATCCTAAGTGATTTATGAATCTTATTAGGGACTAAAATATATAAATAACTTGTATACATTTTATATCGTGTTAAGACAAAAATTGTTACTTTGAAAACTTTAATGGTACACTAGTGAGATGGATTCACGCATGATTTATTTATGAATGAGGTTCTATGTTGTGCTTTAGTTTTAATTATCCTTATGCATGCCTTAGGATCAAAGGAGTGTGGAGCTAACGTTAATTGATTTTGAGATTAAAAGATTGTTGATAAGCTTGAAAGGTAGGGATTCTATTACTCATCTTTTATAAGGTTTTGATAGATTAAAATTTGTTGTTTTATGTTACAAGATATGTATATACTATTTTGAAGGTATATGATTATATCTATAACATGATAATGTAGAACTCGCCCTATATTATACAGCGAGGAACATAATGATCTGACACATGTTATAAATTGAAAAGCATGGTTAAGAAGACTAACTCTATAAATAACAGATGAATATAGAGAAATAGTGAGACGTGAAGAGAGCAGTGGTTACGTCCTTGGGCACAAATATCCTAAAAGGTAAAATAGGAGGAAGGTAATGACACTTTCTTGGGTCGAAAGTCCTAGAACGCACTGTACAAGAATTGACTTGGTGAGAACTCAGGGCTTGATGTCCCCTCACCGGAACACCCTTTGAATGTTTAGAGGGTGATCAAGCACACCTATTTGGGTTTCGTTGAGTTGAGTGATATGAAATTCTATTGCACAATAAATACAGATGAGCATTATTGAATCCTAAATCAATATATATATATATATATATATGTGTGTGTGTGTATGTATGTGTGAAACTTGGTAAGAATGATCATAAGATATCCACTAGAATTAAACATGCTAAAATTGTTGAATAATGATGAGAACTAACTAACCATGCATATTTTAATGTGATAAGGATAAAAACCTAAAAATGAGTAATGGTTTTCTCTACTAGGCATGTTGTCGCTCATTTCTTTTTTTTATTTTCGTCTTTTCAGGACTCATTAAGTATGAGGTGGCTACAAAAAAATAGTTGAGGAAGCTATGTAGCTATATTACGTTGGGATTGCTTCAATTGTAAAGAATGTTCTTCATGATAATGTAAGCATTGATTGTTACTATCTGTGACTGTATTAAGATGTGTTGAGGGTTGAAATGATGATAATGACAGTTTTATATTATTAAAATTTAATGTGCTACATTAAACTGTGGTTTATTTATTTGTTTATGTTTTTATTTTATTTTATTTTGAGAGTTTTTATTTAAGTCCTGGACAAATTACTTTAATGATTTATTTTTTATTTTTTGATCTTTATTTATTTAATAAAAATTGTTAACCCCCACCTAAGGGCGTTACAGTTACATTCTAGTTGTAAGCTTGAACCGCTTTTGCAAGTATGTTTAAGTAGTTTGTTAGTATAAGTAACCAAGTGTTTTAAAAACATTTATGTTGAGCACTAAGTAATATGATTATGTTTTATGTTAAAAAAAATATTCCACATTTTTTAAAAGTAAGAAAGATTAAGTTTAAGAAAAGAGTTTTAAGTAGTGATGAGAAAGCCCGGTCGTTCAGGACGGAAGTGTAGGGTTACCGGAGATGGAGGGAGGGACGGGTGGGTTTGGGTTAGGGGGTGGGTGGGGAGGGGAGGGGAGGGGAGGGGAGAGGGGAGGCTTCTTTAGCGGTTTGAGGGTTTTTTTGTTTCCAAATTAATGACTAAGATTTTATTTTTTAGATTAATGGCTGAGACTAAAGGAACATTTTCGTCATTTTAAACAAAAATTAACAGACTTAAGTTTAGGGGTGCACTGTAAATTATTTTTTGTTCAGGGGGTGTTTCTGTAATTTGAGTAAAGCACAGGGCATGTCAGTATAATTTACCCTTTTTATTACAACATTTATATAAATTTTATTAAATATTTTAAATTATACCATGAATAAATAAATCAAAAATCTATTATATTTTAATGTAAA
>CAMOHE010043573.1:0-21422 GCA_946598075.1 Artocarpus hirsutus | reverse complement strand
TCACCAATCTCACTCGGAATAGCCCCACCAAGCCAATTGTACGACAAGTAAACCCCTCTCAACCTACCAACAAACGACGGAACAGTCCCGTTTAAACGGTTCCCGGCCAAATTCAAAATCTCTAACCGAACACAATTCGACAACGAGCTCAGTATCTCACCCTCAATCTTGTTGAACCCGAGATTAAGAATTCGCAAATTCCTATTGAACTGAAGCGGAAGCTTCCCGTTAATCGAATTCCCCTCTAGATCAAGAACCTCTAAGTTATCTAAGCCCCAAATCTCTCTAGGAATTTCGCCGCCAAGACCATTGAAAGGAAGGGACAAAATTCGAAGCTCGCTAAGCTTACCAATCAAAGGTGAGAGCTTTCCGACAAGTTGTCCTCTGCTACCAGAGCAGTTCCTCCTGATTCCCAACCCGTAAAGTGGAAACTCGGAAAAATCAAAACACAAAGAGGGTTTCGAATTAGGATTGCCTCCTCCTCCTCCTCCTCCTCCGCCGCCGACGCCGCCATTACCGGTAATGTTGAGGGAAACCACGCGTGACTTGGAGTCACAAGAGACGCCGTACCACGAGCAGTGATGGAAACCGATCGCATTCCAGTTCGAGAGCAAGCCCGACGAGTCCGAGACCGAGTCCTTGAACTGGAGCAGCGCCGATTTTTCGGAATCGACCGGGACGTCGGAGACGACAACGTTTCGTGAGGCGGCGAAGAGGCAGGAGAAGAAGAGGAGCTTCAGAAACAGCAACGGAGAAGCTTGTCTGTGAAAAATCTGCCATTTGATCACGAACAAGGACGAAGAGGAAGAGCAACCCATGCCCTGAAACCCTTGAAGGGAAGAAATCGATCAACGACACGCTCGCAAACCCTTTCTCTACTGAAATTGCAGAGGAACAAGTTAAGGGCTTTAGAAAACCCTAACCCTAATTTCGTTCCTTGCTGTAGGGAGAGAGAGAAGAGAGACAAAGTGGAAAAGAAAGAGAAGAAGAGAATCGGAAAACTCATCTGTGCTCTTTGGGACGAAAACGCGTTTTTCTTCTCTCTTGCTTTTTGTCTATCTCTCTTCTTTTCTTTTTCCTTTTTTTTTTTCCTCTTCATTCCTCTTCCCGTCTTGTTAGTTCTTTTTCTTTTTTCTTTTTTTTTTTTTAATTTTCCTTTCTTTTTTGTGGTTTTGTTGATTATTTTTAAATTTTTATTATTTTTGTCGTTTTACATGGGGGGTGGATAATGGGGTCCACTGAACATACTGGGAGAACAAGAGATGGAAGGGAGAGTGGTTTCCACTAGCCGGTCAATAATTGCATCAGCCCCTAAATTTAACGGCACTTGGCTGTTTAGGCTTCTTGTCCAGGGTAAAAAAGACTCGTTAAAGTGGTTTTTTTGCAAACGTGGCTAGACCACGTGGGCCATCTTTTGATAAGGTAAAGTAGGGCCTACCGGACTTTTGATGCGTCGGTCTTGGGTTTTATGATGTACAGATAACCCATTGTGCGGTAATAACTGTATTCGTGACGATACGTTTACAACATAATATATTTAACATAAATACAAACATAACACGATTAATAAACGTATCAAAAATATAAACATAACACGCCTATAGCACATGTAACACGACACGACACTGTTAACACGATTATTAAACGTGTCGTGACGGGTTAATACGATAA
The DNA here is from genome assembly GCA_946598075.1 of Artocarpus hirsutus. NCBI lineage: Eukaryota > Viridiplantae > Streptophyta > Magnoliopsida > Rosales > Moraceae > Artocarpus > Artocarpus hirsutus. The sequence continues at coordinate 19,751 of CAMOHE010043573.1, read as the reverse complement.
CAACACTCATATGACACGTTTATGACCAAATTAATTAAAAATTTAAAAAATCAATAAAAAAATTAACAAAAATATAATATCTAATTAATACTAACCTATTATAAATATTTCAAATATTTTTATTTTTAAATTTAAATGTGTTATAATATGCAGGTTATGTCGTGTCGTGTCGTGTCAACACGTTTACGGCCCGTTTAATTAAACGTATTAAGGTGTGTTTAGCGTGTTAGTACGAATCCAGCCTGTTTATTTTCGTGTTATTCGTGCCAACCTATTTATGGCACAATTAATAAACGTGCAGTCTAAACCTGTTTATTTCGTGTTATTTTTGTATCATATTATCGTGTCGTGTCTGAAATTACCCACACTAACCCACAGGCTTAAGGGCCCTCTAAATTCTTATCCACTTGGAATGTGGGACTGAGACACTTATTGGGCACCGTTTTTTTTCCTTTTTTTTTTTTCTGGCTTGAAAATCAACACTTTAAGCCTATTTAGAAATATTTTCAAAATAGATTAAAATAATTTTATTTTAAAAAATATATTTTTAAAAAAATTATACTGAGAGTGTTTTTAAAATTTTTACCTCAAAAAATATGTAAAAATATTTTTAAAAATTTTAAAACAAAACTAACACGAACTTAATATCACTACCTGTCATCTCTAATTAAGTCTTAATAAGTGTCGTGATTTTGTCACTAATATTTTTGGATTTATTTTCATCTTTTAAAAAAATGGTAGAGTTATAGTCTGAGACAACTCATATCACCGATCTAATTTTAGTGTTTAAATTAGTGTCTAACCAATTATATAATGGCATATTATTTTAAAATTTTAAAGTGTGTTTAAATTGATTTTTTCATGCTGGTTTATTAAATAATATGGTAAAATGTGATTGATGAGACAATTTTTAGAACATTAAAAATTAGACAAATAATTTAAATCCTTTACTGTAAAACGTAATTTGAATCAAAAAGGAAAAAAACTTGGAACTTTCCAAAATCAATGATCCATATTTAATGGCAATACAATGGTTTGGGAAGCCAAGTCCAGCTTTTGTTCCAATTTAAGATTTGTCAAATAATATAAAGTAAGTAGGAATATTTTCTAGCAATTTTAAATTGGGCTTTTTTATTCCTCACGAATAAGGGAAACTCAAAAAATGAATGGTGAATGGTGTTGTAGGTAATATGACGTGAGAAAACCTCAAAAGACTTGGAAGTCCAATCGTGACAAACATGCTATTCTAACTGAATATATGCCTTCCAAAAGCAAAGCATCCTCAGAGAGAACTGGTCTCATGGTTTTCGGCTAATAAGTCAAAGACATATAGATGCTAAATACAATAACAAAGAAAAAACAATATTGCTCTTGAATACGACAAACTTATTAAACCTGCACTGGTCTTTTTCCTCCTTCCTTCAAATAGATATTTTCCCTCATCGTAGTGTGGCTTGATTCACTTGAATCATAACTCAAATTAATTTTAGTGCGTAAAAGCAAGGGCAAAATATAATTTTTGGTTATGTGAGGGTATTATTAGGATGTTTGAAATAATAGTTCAAAATACTATAACATATGAGAGTTTTATATTGTAGTTGCTTTTTGTTGTACACTATAGCTATTACGAGCATAACATCGTGGACGGTTCGAACTACTAATTTGAATTATTGTGTCAAACATCCGAATGCAGTTACTTTAAAAAAAATTGGACTTTTTAAATACTTGAGCTTATATATTAAACGATCAACCTTTTAAGTAAAGCAGATTAGCTTTTTTATAAATTAGTATTTATAATTTATATTTAAATAATGTGAGACCGAATTTATTTTATCTTTTACCCCATCTTTTCTGTGGAGTCATTGGGTCTTTAAGAAATAGGTGGAGCTACACGTTTCAACTTATTGCACTTTTCAAAACTTGAATCGGCAATAACTTTTAAAATCTAATACCTAGACGCGTTTATTCCATATGCTTTTTCAATGAAATATGAAAACATCGATAATGGAACTGGGTAACACAAAACAGATTTCTTTTGAAAAGGAAACTGTAGAACTTTCAACAAAAAGAAAAAGAAAAGCAACTGTTATATTGATGGAAGTTAGAGAAAGTGAATCAACAGCCCACTCCAAAAAGGCCAATTCCCACCTCTTTTGTACATTTCATTATCTTGTGTTCATATAATCTCGCAGTTTAATGACATAAGAGTGATGTTGTCTGACTTAATTACTCTAGTTAACACTAAATTCTTTTTATATTATTTATTGACCTATTTATTTATTGATGACCTAATTTCTCACCAACACTTTAAAATCATGTCTTTCCCTGCTATAGTGTCCTTGTATTTGGATAATTTAGAATTTGACAGACTCCTTCTCCATCATTAATGTGGAGAGGATTATACTTTGGCCCATGTGAGTGCGGTACTGACAAATCAATTGTTTAGTAGGAGATAAACTTTTCCGATGAAAAAAAGTATAAATTGACAAAATATCATCTTAAACTTGGGAGATTTAAATTACAGTGTTTTTCTTCCCTTTTTTTTCTCATTCAAGCAATCTTATTTATCCTTATTTAGAATATATATATATATATATATATATATGTTATTGTTAGCGTGGAGCCACTTATGGACACTCAAAATTTTATTTTCATTTTTTATTTTGTATATCAAAATTTTATAAATTTGTATTTAATCTTTTAAAATTATATTTTATCCTCCTAATTTGCATTCTATATTTGTCTCACTTTATTAATTCAGTACGCTCCTGCCTCCTTTGCCTGATAGTCATGCTTGTGAATGCGCATACAATCACATGAAAGGAGATTTATTATCACAATTGAAGGCAAACACAATTGTAGTATCCTCATTAACTTCAACATTAGTTACTATGTTCCAGCCTTTGAATTCTCCATGCAAACAACAATCAGAATGTTCTTTCCAAAGCAAATCCAAGCAAATTGGTGTATTTAGAACCAAAGTTTTAGATTGAATCATGAAGTAAATAATCTGTGTTTTCCTGGTCATTGGTGTGTTTGTTAAAAGTTATAATAGGTTTTTCTTTGGCAGAATTAGAAAGAAAAGAAACACTCGTACGGCCTTTGTTTTCTAGATCAAAAAAGGGACTACACAAAATTTGTAGGAGTCTCTTTTCGCTAAACAATGTTGTAGATAAAAGTCTACCATGTAACATATGGTAGACTAGTGGAGAGTTGCATTTTCGCCGGCCAACTTTTAAATTTCTATTTTTTTCATTTCAAAAATTTTAATTACTTCCCTATTTAGAAGACAATTTGTAACTGTGTTTGTACTAAATAATTGAAATATGTTGTCATGTCTTTATTTTTCAAAAAAAAATTATAATCCTATCACCCTCAATAATAACAATAAATAATTACGCCTTCATTTCAAGAATATTATTTTTGATGATACCCTCGTTAGGACAAAATAGTCCAACCCGTGAGTGTGATAAACTAATAAATAACATATAGGCTACCATGCTTTACTTGTTAGTACTTGTCCTATTGCATATCATTGAGCAAACTGAGACGCCTAAAATGGTAAAAAATCATATCCATAAAGCCAAAAGTCCGGAACAACAATCCATTAGGTCGTCAGTCTGTTTCCAAGAGCCCTTTAAACTAGTTTGTTATTATTTGAATTGTTTTTTAGTTTAAATTTTATAAAATAAAACAATATAATAAAAATAGTTGAAACTATAAAATTACATTTAGAGCCGTTTTTACCAAACAGATTTTATATCTACATATTATAGCAAACCGTGACTCCACGAATAAGTTTCAAATGTGTAATTGCTTTGGGAAAAAGAGCTTGTGTTTTCATTTTTTCTTTTCTTTCTTCTTCTTTTTTTTTTTTTTAGTTTTTAAAACCTAAAATTTATCGGTCAATAATTACTAATAGAACTTGTTCTTGTTCCCCCGGTTTGAAGATGTGCAATTAGTACTGATTATAGATTAGCTACCAAACTGTCTCATCAGAGGCTATCACGCATCTAATCCTAGTTTTTTACATTCCTTGCATATCTGCCGACAAATTGTCTCTTCTTATACATCGCCTTAAGTGGAAGAAGATTAGGATGTACCGCGCGATTTGATTAAAAGTAGCATTTTCTTTTCAATGAATGAGATCGTTTCCTTTATTGTTGCTTAAACTTAAATCGCATAATACATCTTAAAGATAATTTTTTGCTGCAATATCCATAGTAAATCCATAGTAAGTTGGTAACTCAATCCTCTCTGGATCAAAACCAAAAAAAGACCTAAGCTTCCAAATTGGATATTAAGGGCTCTTTTAACATAGTTTTGCTTGTATTTTTAGTTAATAAAGAAAAGAAATAAAAACTATAAATTTTTTAATCTTTTTTTTTTTAAAGCTTACATGTATTAAAGTGGTTTTCAATTTTTTAATAAGTAATAGAAATGTTATAACAAAGTTAATAAATTATAACATTTCATTAAAGCTCTAGTATAAGTTTCAAATTTTATTTTATAAGTGTTTTTTTGAGATGACATATTTTATAGATTTAATTAAAAACTCTTCTAAAGAGCCAAAACTTTTTTGACTATATCATCCAAGCACTTCTTTGGACCTAAGAAATCAAAAGACAGTTTCAAAGACATGTACATGGCAGGCAGGCAAGGCCTTTTGAATCAGAGTGACATTTTTAACGTTGAAGCAATATGCACTCCATAATTGTGACAATTTTAACCTAAAGACCGTGGTTTATATATTGTAAGGCGAGGAGCTGTTAAGAACATGGCCGGCAACAACTAAAGAAGCAAACCCACCAATTGGAGATACCATATTTTGGCTTTGTCTCAACGCTTTGAGACTGTTCATTTTGCTGGATGACCTGCTCAAGCGGCTGTGGCTGAAATATTGCCTCTCCTCTATGCCTTCTGGCGTCCACAACAGGAAAAGGAATCTTTCCACCTTCATGATCAGGCAATCTGACAAGTTTATATATATATAATTACCACAATATCAATTCAATGCAACAGTCACACACACACATACACAAGAAATATGTACAAACCATATACTAATAATAATGATAAATCAAGACCAACTAATAAGATGTAGGAATTGAAAATTTTGGCTTAACAAAGGTAGCACGTGAAAGCATAACATTGTTGCAACTTATTGCTTTTTATTATAGCTGTTGATAATTTTATATTGTAATTAGTTAAAATCAATTGATTTTAACTGACTTGCTAAACACCTCATAAATGTAACAAGTATGACGGATATTAAGCTCTTCACTATTTGACCAAGTGAGCAAAGATTTGAGTCACCAATTGGATAGTTTTTTTTTTTAAGAAAAAAATACTTTATTGTTGGAGACTTGTGGGCTCCGGGAGTTTTTTTTAACTATAAAAAAGTTGATATTTATGTCATCCCACTCTCTATCTTTGTGCCTATAGATAAATCCTAAGGGCCTATAAATTGAATGCAAAAGACATGACTCAATTTTATTCAAATAATGGATCTAGTTTCATCCACACCTCTACAAATAAGATCTTTGCACAACCTACTGGCGGAACAAGATTTTAAGTATCAAATCTGGGCTCATTCTAAACGGAAGAAAAAAAGGCACATTTTTACCATTGTACTATCTCGATCTTCTAACCTTCTAACCCTTTTATCTTCTAAAAATTATGATAAATAACTTATTTTCTCCATTAAATAACTAACTTTACTGATAAATTACCAAAAATTATGAGATTTGCTAATAATTTTGTCAACAAATAAAGATATTTTACTTGGTAAATTTTAAGATATAAAGAGAAAAATAAATATCATGCCATCGCTATTTTCTTTTAACTAAAAAGATTAAGCATTATTATTTGAAAAAATTACAAGATATGGCTAAAGTATTGTTACAAAATTAAAATTCAATATAATACTTAAAATATTTTAAATAGTATTTAATGATGTAATAATTATTTTAATATTATTTTATTTTATATTATATAATTATATAAAAATTATTTAAATAATATTATTGTAAAACATATATAAAATATTTATAAACTGCAGTGGTATTTTAATTTGATTTATTAACTGTCGGGCGTGACTAGAATGTGGCCCACTCACTTTTGAAGGGGCCGTGCCACAAACCCGTCGTGGACCCTTTTCAAAAAGGTGTCGTTAGAAAAATTCGTCTGTTTAAATTCTCTTAAAATCCGGTATTTTTCAAAGGACACTTTCTGGGTAAAAAAATAATATAATATAATAATATAATAAAAAAAGGAAGAAGAAGAAGAACAACAACTGCTTACACAGGAAATTGGAAAGAGAGAGAGCTCCTGTAGGACTCGTCGGGACGGAAGGAGATATCGGCAGAGCAAACGTCGTCATTGTCATCCTTCGCGTTTAAGTTTCTGGTTTTGGTTTCATGTTTTACTGATTCTTCGTTGTTGTTATTAATTTCAAAATTCACTCTCTTGATATCACCGCTGTTTGCTCGGCTAAGACGAGGAATTGTACTAGAAGATGCAAAGTTGAAGTCATCAAGCTTGGACAAGTCACCGGACCTGTATATCATATAGAATTGGTCTTTTGAGAAGCTCGTGTTCCCAACATGTAAGCTAAACAGTGACTCGTTCGAGGCCACGCTCCATTCCATCGGCGTCGAGGGCTTCGAGAATATCGAGGCCGGGATCCGGTTCGGGTCGTAGCCCGAGGAGGAGGGCAGTGCCGAGCTGGCCCGAATTTGAGGTGATTGGAGGACCGGCGTGAATTGAGGACTAAAGTCAGGTGGCGATGAATTGGGGTGGTCAAGTAAGCCAGGGGAGAGTAATTCTTTTGCTGATTGGTTTGGAGATTCTTCCATGTTGAGTTCTCTTTCTGTGACTGCTGATTTTGGTGACGAATTTGGTGATGAGGAAGAAAGGCTTGAGTTTTGGCGAGAAATAAGAGAGTCAGAAATATCGAATTGGATGCTGGTGATCAGATTGAGGTCAATTTCAATGTCATTACCTTTGATGTCCTCCTTCAGATTCTTACTAGTTTCTTTCCCATTTTCATTGTCGGGAACAACGTCCATAACAATGGAAGTGACCAAGTCGAGTGTCCGGTACTGTATATACCCTTGATGTTGATCTCTTGCTGGCTAAAATCTCTGCAATGGGAACGGCGAAAAATTAAAGATTAGGTTATTTAGAATGTAACCGAGTGTTACATTATTCCTATTCTTTTTACGTCTTCTAATGATATCATATTACGTCAATGAGAATGTTTATGTCAATTAAAATATTATATAATTAATTATGTCAATTAGACAAATTTTAATTAACATGACGTAATATTATTGAAGAAACACGAAAAAAGATAAAAAAAAGAGACATATAAGCTAAATCTATTTAGATTATCGATGAATGCGTGGCAAAATGTCATGTAATTGCACGTCTACTTATGCCACAAAAATTGACTAAATAGTAACCTTTTAATGAAAGGTACATCACTAGAATTAAAAGGAATAACATCAAAATCCTCCTATTAGGTTATTTAATAGTTGAGTCATAATTTTATTAAATAGAGACATGATTATATATTTTTATTATTAATATATATATCATAAGTATAATACAACAATATATTTCAATAGTTGAGTCATAATTTTATTAAATAGAGACATGATTATATATTTTTATTATTAATATATATATCATAAGTATAATACAACAATATATTTCAATTACAAACTTAGTGGGTGTATGATTATAATTTTTTTTTGCAAAATGGAGAACATCTAAAAATTTTAGATGCTTTTATTGTAAAAATCTAAGTGTTAAAAATTCAATAAATACAAGTGTCCCCATTCAATTAGTCAATTTAATATGATTCTTTCTTTGTGTTATCTGACATATTACATTACCCTATATACTGCACCTATCTTTTAGTGGAGGTATTGACACGATTTGTAAATTTAAAGAGTAAAAAATACATTTTCGAACACATACAGTTGAACATATACATCATTTCCATACAACACAGAAGATTTTTTTTTTTTTTTCAGTATCCATAATTAAATAAGCAAAACTAAAGCTCACTTGTAAAATCTCCGATGACCGATTTGCGTCCGAAATGCTAAATTCCTCTGCAGAATAAAAAAAAAAAAAAAAGGTAGATCAAAGAAGCTCTTGAAGAGGGATAAACCAATTGAGAAGCACTAAAAATTCCATAATAATGTCGGAGAAATGGCAAATGTTAGAAGGATAGGAGGGGTTGATAACAAGCAGAGGATTAGGTAGGATAAGGGAAAAAACCAACTCGGCTTGGAAGGCAAAGAGGGAAAGGCGGGTATTTTAGCCTTTTGCACTCAATTAATTAAGTTAGTAACCAACACTGTTAGACTTGTTAGACTCTGTTGGTTTCTATATTTTTTTTAAATTAGAGAACTACTAGGTCACTTTATTCGTCATTATTTTCGTCTTCTCCTCTTGCTATATGTTAGTCTATTTTCGTATAAAAATGAAACATAAGTCATTGTTTTATATTTTATTACAACTCCACCATTTTTATGTAGTGCAAGATTGTCCTCCCACAATTGGCTTTAGTTGGTGTTTGGAAGAGTGGTGGGAACCACTTTTACTGTAGCATGTGAGAGTTTTACACTGTATTAATTTTTTTTATTGTTACTGTAGCATGTGAGAACTTTTTACTGTTCATAACTGAGTTTGTTGTGGGAACTGAGTGGTTCCCGCCACTGCCAAACAGCCCATTAATTTTCTTTTTTTTTTTTATCCTTATGAACTCTTGTTAGTGAGTCTATGTATAATGTTTCTAATTACATAAAAGTAAATAGTAGAAAACGTATTGGATGCAAACTATAATTTTTATATTTATGGAATTGAAAATATTAGTAAATGATATTTGAAACAAAAATAAAGGAAAAAGTTAATAAGCAGTATATCATGACAATCTTGTAATATTAAATAGTAACAAAATTGTAATACAAAGATAAAAGAATACTCAATAATTATATTTTATTTTTATTAGAAAATAATATAATATGTGACAGTAGAGGAAATAAAAGGGCAGAAAAGATGCGGCAAAAAGTGACCCTAGCATTTCTCGTTTAAACCAACTTGTTCTCTGTTTTGTTTTGGACGTTTTCGGTTTGATCAATTGAGCGTATTGCATGGGTTTATTTGTTTTGGACCTTTTGGTTGTCCAAAAATATTAAACAGTGCTAAATTGGAATCTACATCGCATGAATTTTTTATATATGGTATTGGAAATTAAAAAATAAAAAAGAAGAAAGTGAAATGTTTATATGTGTTTATATTTATATATGTATTGAAATCGAAATTAGTTATATATAGATTGAACAAGAAGTTAGTTCAAGTATTATAAATTACGTGTATTTCGTCCATTTTTTGGGAAGAAAAAATTTGTGGCTGGTTTTAAAAACGACATGTTTTTGAGAGTTTGGTGTACGTGAGTTCTTCTTGTCGTTTCATAAGGCATCGTTTAGAAGAAGGCCTTGTTGTTGTTGTTGTTGTTGTTATTATTATTATTATTTTCGTCGTCCAAGTTAAATCCGATTTGTCCTTTATTATACGAAGTTTGCTTTTGCTGTGTGTGGAAACCGTGTCCGCTGCTCTAGAGTTTTTCGCGTTTTAAGTGAAGGAACACCATACTTTTGGTCGCTGTTATTCATATCAATAAACGACATGTCGTATTTTAAATATGATCCATAACACATATCGTTCTAATTACTAACTTACTGATTTCCCATACTGAGCGTTTAAATATTCTCACAGGAATAGAAAGAAAAAAGAAAGAAAAAAATAAAAAAAGCCATGCGATTTTCTCGTATTAATACCGACAATGACGAGTTGTATACAAAACACAGGCGCTACAAGATTTTCTGTCGTTTAAAAGGCAAAACGACGTGTAGTTAATATTCGAGACAGCTGTCTCGAGTCATTTCAAGTCTAAATGCAATTTATGTCCCGTGACTCATGTCCTAAGAAAAAGGGAAGAATTTAAAAAAGAGGCCAAAAAAAAATTTCAATTAGAAAAATGACATCTTTTGTTTTTTTTTGCACCAAAAACACGTTTTTTTTTTTGCGTGCTCTTATTATTATTTTTTGTTATTCAAACCCTTCGCATTTAGTGGAGTCGGTATGGTTTTTCACCTTTGGTTATACAACCAGTGCCCTTTCCAGCCATTCATTTGAAAAATAAAGATGAAAACCGTTTCAAGGATCTTTTTTCTTATTTTTATTTTGAGAACGATGAATTGTTTGCTATATATGTTATAATGTCCTTTATTTAGCAATGAATTTTTAGACTAAACTGTCATTAAGTAACAACAATTCTTTATGCGCTCCATCCGTTTTTCATCTTAAATTGTAATTTACAAGGTTTTATTCAATAAAAAACCTAACATTGCAATGCATGTGTCATGTGTGATACAATGATGACCTCCGCAACCTCAAGGAAAAAATTAGAAAATAAACAATTTTCTAACCAGAAAAAAAAAAAGAAAAAAGACAATATTGAGTCCGGTTTAGGGGTGCATCCCGAGGATTTTCCAAGAAATCACCCGTCCTAGTACTACTCTTGCTCATGCACGCTTAACTCCAGAGAGTCTGGTGTGTTATTTTATTTTATTTTAATTTTTTTGAAGGGAAGTCCGATGGTTTCAAGTAGTGGGGTAGAGTTGAAAAATCAATGAACAATAAGGGTAAGAAAAGTCCACACGGTAGAGGCTGAGTTTTATCTGTTTATCTATAACTCTTGGTGTATATGTATACATATACATGGCCATTTGGACTTTTGCAGCAAAAGATATTGTACCCATTAAAACTTAGTTCCTTCGGGATTTAAATTGCTGAAACTTGCAGATCAAAGCTGTACATCAATGGAGAAACTTTTGGAGAAACAATTATTCAGCAATAAAGCTCTGTGGTTCAATTGTAAGTTCTACTCCTTAAAAATTCCCTATGTTTTATGAACTGCATCTTATATTATATATTATTTTGATATTTCTGTACATGTCGGGAATCTGTAATTTTGAACTAAAACTCATTAAATACCATGAAATAAGTAGTTTTTTTCATGATTTTATAACTTGGTCTGCAATGAGTAAAGAGCCAATTAAGAAATTAACTACTTGGCTTGTAGAAATGTAGATATTCTAGAAACATATGAATGAACTTCTTAGTCAGGGAACTTTCCATTGCAAACTAAGAATCTAACAGCTTGATGTAACCTCAGAAATTGTTTAAGAAAATCTTAAAGGCTAGAAATTTTGTGGAAGTTTTTACCAAACAGAAAAATTCACACCTCGTCAAGTTTACAGTAAACTATCCTCCCTTTTTTTCAGCCGAAGAAACAAGAAGATGCCATATTCAAAGTCCACAAGTTCACTTAAAATCGGCAGGCATAAGTGAGATGTTGAGCTTTGTCTACCCCAAACTTCCTAAAATGGGAAGCCAGAGAGGAAAGTCAAAGAAGGTATGTAAAAGAAAAAACCGTAGCAAAATTGGTTCGAACCATACTTTGTGGTTTTACAATCTCCAAACATCTAGAAACTCCCATATTGAAAATCTAATAACAATTTTTATAATTAGCTTGCTTTTTTTCTTTTGCTTCACTTGCATATACAACAATCTCTTTTCTTCCTTTGATATATGATTATGAACGTTGGAATTCTGTTCCAAATGCTTTTTTCTTTTTTTGGACAGGTTTGTGCAATAAGAAGGAGAAGGGTATATGAAAGAACAGAAACTTATGTACTGCTTGAACCGGGAGAGGAAGAGAGGTTTGTGTCGGAGGAAGAACTGAGGGCTGCATTGAAGGGTTGGCTGGAAAAATGGCCAGGCAAGTCTCTTCCTCCGGACCTCGCAAGATTCGAGACCATTGACGAGGCCGTTTCTTTCCTCGTGAACTCTGTTTGTGAACTTGAAATCCAAGGTGATGTTGGTTCAGTTCAATGGTATGAAGTTCGCTTGGAGTAACAAAAAGATTAATCTGTTATACTTGAAAGTCGCATATGTTTGCTGTCGTTTGATGCAGAAATCCGGTGTTTTAAGGTTTTAATTGAAAACGACCTGGTTTTTGTTGCTATTTCAATAAACGACATGTCGTCCTATCGCCAATTTTCTGTGCTGCGCATTTGAAAAGCTACACGTCGTTTATCAATGATGTATGAAAAACTACACGTCGTTCAGTCCAACAGGGTTTGGATTTAACAACCCCTGTGCACAAAGTTACTTTTTCTTGAACGTTTCAGTTTTTTTGGATGCAAGGAACATCTTCTTTGTTGCTTATTAGGAACATGGTAATAAATCGATCAATCAAATAACTTCTTCTAAAATGGGGTGGTGCGGACACACAAACAGAAGATTTCTTGAACAAAAAGCAAAGGGACATGCTAAACAATCTTATTAAAAAAAAAAAAAGCAAAATTATATGTTCATTCAAATTAAAAGGTGCCAAAAAAAATTTACGTTATACACTCATTAAAGGGAAAGAGAGAAATAAGCCTCTCAAGCAATAAATAAATGAATGGCACAAAAAATAAAAAAAAGGATGCTCTTCTTCAGTTCTTGATCTCCTGAAGAGGACCCACATCCTGGAGACGCAATTCTTGAATCTGTAAAAATTTACACAAAGTGAGCTATTGAATTTAACCCACAAAAATAAATAAATAACCCCACAAATTATTGAACATTAATGTTTTGAAATAATTTTTATACAAACCCTGTGATGATTTTTAGTTGGCGGCAAGAGAGCCCCTCCCTTTCTGCTTCTGGCAAGAAGGCCTTTCGTTATAGGGGAAATCATAGAATCGGTTGGGCTTCTATATCTACAAAATTTTAGTAAAAATTTTATAAAAAAAAAAAGACAATTCAATCAATTAAAATGAGATAAAACATGATTTTTTTTAATTGTAAAGTATCAAATAAATAATTTTAGGTACCTTTCTGGGTATTTAAAAGCCTTCGGGACCTTAAGGAAATCGGGGGTGTTGGGCTTCCGCAAATCGATTCCGGAATTTGGCGAGCTCTGGCGAATATTGTTGCCATTTGTTTGGGGAATTGGGGATAGTGTTTTTTGCTGATCTTCGGAAGCCGCTTTCTCGGCCTGCTGAATTGGGATTTCCAGAGGTTTTTCGATCTTGGTCTCCATTGGGGATTCTGTACTTGTCATGGAATGAAAACCCAAACTGAATTCACTTGAATATGAAAGATTTCTAGAGAGAAAGAGAGGGAGAGAATAGTGAGAGGGAGAGTTTTGGAGAAGGAATTTAACGTGAAGAGTGAGAGAGAAGACGACGAATGAGTGTGAGAGGTGACCGTTTAGGGAAAAAGAAAAAAAAAAAGCAATTTTGCAACGGTCGATTTTTTGTTTTTTATTTTTATTTTTTTGTGTGGCGGCGTCAGTGTTTATATGCGTTGACATTCAAAATATGAACGTTGGTGGCTTATCGGTGTTGACGAAAGAAAGCCCAAATAGCCCACCACTAGTCATTTCTCTTCGTGACCAAACAATTTTCGTCTAGAAAAATTACATAACCAACTAGGATACTTTTCTTTTTTTTTTGGGAGAGAGCTCTATATGCGTAAAATATACCTTTCCTAGGAATAAAAATGTAACTATTAGATACGTAATTATTGAAAACAAGTCCATATATATATACACACACTTGTTTTCAATGGTTACATCCAAAAATGATATTTTTTAACAATAATTGATTATGTGACGTAATAAAAGTTCAACCACAATAATGATCATACATTTTTTTAGTCAACTATTTAATTCATTATAACTGTTAGATTTATATCAAACGATTAATAGTAACAGTATCCGTTGATAAAAAATTTAACATCATTAATTATCATAATATTTGAATGAAAGTAGCTAGTATGTGATACGTACAATATTTTAAAAATGACCATTGCTCATTAAAAGTTAATACTTGAATTAAGACATCATGTAGTAAAATGGACTTCATAGATTACCCTTTTTTTCTATTTTACGAATCGCCAACCTAGTCGCCGTAACCTTCTCCACCTTTACTACTCGTCTTCTCTCATCGTCATTAACGAACTATCAGTGCAAACCAACTCCTAATTAGCTAAGCACTCTCCTGATATTATTTATGTCCTTAGTCACAATTAAATCATGATCTCAATTTACTAAGGATGATTGGTTCTCATAGTTTATATTTCTAAAAAAATTTAGTTATGTAGTTCAAACCAACATTTTGCTAATTGAATAGATACCATAATCTTAAATTTGACCCCCCACAGTAATTAAAAAAAAAATAGGCCTACCATATACTATTTTGTGGAGAATTACCTACGCTTTTTTTTCCATGAAAATTACTTATACTAAGTCTAATCTTTTTTTTAGTTAGAAACAGTATAAAAATCTCATATGTTACAATAAAAGAAAAAAAATATTTCATAAAAGTAAAAAAAATTATTACAATATAAAACTCTTACATACTATAATATTTACTGTTCTAATTAATAGTTTTAACCAAGGTATCAAATATCCTAGTAAACAAGTGAAACCGTGACCAAAAACACAGCCATAGAGCTGCCGCCGCCAGCTTCCCATATTTTAAATAGCACAAAAGCGAGCTAGTTGATCATTGACCCATCAAATCGTTCCATATTTCCAAAGCATAGACCCAATAATTCTTGAACCAGGAGCAAAGGAACTCAATATACATTATACACAGCCATTTGTTTGGCCCCTGACCCCCCACAAGTATAATTCAATTTCAATTAGTGGGTTATTGATCTCTCTCGATGCAAACAAAATCATTCTGTACCCGTGTGGGAAACTATAATTGAATAATATTTTCCATCTCAAATTAAGGTTCCCCATGATTGTTTATTCCAATTTTAAACCAATATTGACCTGATAATTATAAAAGGTGTTTCAGATCCAGTGTACTAAGTAAGTTATTTTGCCACATATTGGAAACGAAATGATTTTAGTCATACAAAGTAGAAACAGCGAGTTTAAGCCAACTGGTGCTAATCAGGAGAGTGCAAATTAAGTGGGAGATCATGCTTAAATTATGTGAACAATTAGTATTATATATGTAAAAATAATAATAATAATAATAATAATAATAATTTTATATATGATTGTATACTTATCTCTTAAATTTGAATGATTTGAAAATAGTAATAATAATAAAGCATCAACCTTTTGCAGTATATGCTATGTATGTCAATCTATGAATTCGGTCAACATGCTTGATATGACCTTTTAATTAACATGACATAATATAATGTATTTTTTAAGGTAGTAGGGACATTAACATTGTAGATTTATCTCTTCAATTTAAATGATTCGATGATGATGATGATAAAGCATCAACCTTTATGTTATATCTTTATGTATGTCAATCTATGAATTTGGTTGACTATTTATTTCCATGTCCTCGCAAATGATACGACGTTTTAATTGATACGATATAATGTGTTTTTTCTAAAGTAATATTAAAGACATTAACTCTAATTTTAATTTTTTATACTAAATATTGAATTGTCATCTTTTTTGTTGATAAGTGTACTCTCTTATCATTGATTGATGTAGCATTTTTTTCATCTACCAACAAAAAAAAGGCAACTTTACACCGTAAATCATAGTGTTTTAGGCGTCTAATTAGTATTTTAGTTGTCTAATATATAACTATTTATGTCAAAAAAATTTTGTAACACATTCTACAAAACTGCTTTGGGTCATAATTAAAAAATATTTCTCAATTTCTTCATAGCCCAACTATTTTTTTTTTTTTTTTTGTCTCCATTATTCATACGACGAGATAAATTAATCATATGGAATGACAACTAGCAGCAATCAAGGTGCTGCGCATCATGCTGATGTATTTTTAATGAACAAGATCTTTGAAGCACTTTTAATGTCTAGTATATCGCCTAAATTTTGTGGTGTAATCACTAGCAATGCATTGTGAAATAACAATTTACTGGCCGCATATAGTAAATTATATAAATTATAAATATCAATAGCAAAATGTGGGTTGGAAAAAACAAAAAAAGAAAGAATTTAGATTAAAAATTGACAGTTTTAAATTAAGGTTAAAATAAGAAAAGGTAATAGCTTATATATAGTTTAGAAATTATAAATTTCGGTTGGAGTACCTACTATTCTTTTCTCCTCTTTTTTTTTTTTTTGATAGTCTTTTCTCCTTTTTTTTTTTTCTATTAAGGAGTATACCTAATCCCCGATCAAGAATCCAAGACATAATCATCATCGATTTATCTTTAGAAACTTGAATGTTTTTTTTACCCCAAAAAAATCTTTAATAACTGTAAAAAGTTTTACAGTAAAAGTTCAAGAGTGTACACCAAAGAAAAAAACTTTGATCTTATGATTGATTAAAAAAAAACAATAAAAGTTAAGCCATCATATCATGTAACGTGCATGATATATGTGATATATAAATATATTAATGTATCAAGCATTAGTTTGATCTATTAGGTTATAAACTGATAATATAAAACTCGTATATATTATAGTATAAAATAAAAAAAAGATATAATATAAAACTTTCGTATATTATAATATTTTAAACCAATTAGTTCAAACTAATACTTTAAATACCTTAATAATTAATCCTTTGATAATAGATGAAACTCCAATTAGGAAAAAAAAAAAAAGAATTTCTTCAAGAGGTTAATGTCTTTAGTCAAAATTATTCTTTTCCTATTGTTTTGATACTCATGATGAGTTTTTTTTTTTTTCCACGGAAAAATTGTCAAAAGAAAAAAAGGAAAAAGAAAATCAATTTAGAAATGGAATGAATAGTCATTGATAAAATACTTAACATGATAATCTGAGGCTGCGCATTAACATTGATGGGATATAATTGACTGCAGAAGCAAGGCGTAAGGCACGTGTGATTGGCAGTCCCAAGTGTCTTCAAAAGAAGCACTAATCTACATATGACTCCAAAACAATTTTCTTCTATGGAACACTGGGTCCTGTTGGGACTCCGATTATTATACTTTCTGTGCTTCAGAAAGATAACGAACATTTTGAGGGATGAATCGTAAGAAGCGATATCAGATCATTGATTCTTATGACACACAAGTTCATGGACAGGACTCAAGCATCTAGCAAAAATATCAGTAACCACTAGTGTTAAACACGCAATTGATAGCAAGTGATTCCAACGACGGTGTTGGACCTTTTTTTTTTTTTTTTTTTAACAGTAAGGGCATTATTAAAAACAATAGAAAAACAGTAGAGAATGTTGTTGAATGAATTATATATCTCAACAATTATTGGAGTCTAGATTTGTTATCTTTCTTTTATTATTTATTAAATACATCATTTAAACTCAACAACTCAATTTAAACAACTCAAAGACATACGTAGGACCTAAATATTAAAAGTAATTATATAATTCACTTATATGTCAAAATTTAATTGGTGTAACATACAAGAGGATATGAAAATAAAACAACAGATTTTAATTCAAATTATTAAGTGAGAGCACAATTATAACTTTTCTTGTAAAATGAAGACACAATAATATATTATGATTATTTTATGGGTTTTCTGTTATAATTTTTTTCAAAATAGAGGTATAGTTAAAATTTTAAATTATTAAATACGGTTAAAATTCTAAGTTTTAAAAATTAAATGGGGTTGCCTCCACTCGATACAACGTGGAATGACTCTATCTACAAGTCCTATTAGTACGGAATGCTAGACCCACACGTGGTCCTATTGTTCAAAATACTTCTTTGATAGTACCAATATGATTCTTATATATATATATATATATATATATCATGGTCCACTCGCATTGACTATATTACCTATTTTGGAAAGTGATAAGTTGATAACCCTAATTAGCTAGTGCATTTATGTGTACATTTTGGAAGAAGAAGAGGGGGAAAAAAACATGTGCATGTGTTGAAGTTAATCACCCCAATTGATTATTATGTCTTTCCTGATATAGGCTAAGCACCACATGGTTATATATCACAGCAAAATATTAAAGGAAAAGGGCCACATGATATATAATTGTTTTCTCATCCAACTCTTATCATGATTCGCAGTTAATATGAAGCTAAAAAGATTAAATTGAAAGCCACCGTTTACACTTTTTCCTTAGTTCCAAGTCCTTCAAAACTCAAATTCCAAGAGAAAAGAAAAAAAAAAAAGTGAGACATTTGTGGGTCAACAAGCACCAATATTTCAATGTTGTTTTTATCTTATATATAATAGTGTTGTTCAAAATGTAGTTGAAACCAAAATACTATAACATATAAGTGTTGTATAATATAACATATTTTTACTTTATACTGTAACATATATATATGAAAGCTTTACATACAATGTAATGATTGAAACTAAGTTTTCAAACACACTTATAAAGAGCTTGGACATAATTAATGAAAACGACACGCTTTTCTCTTTAGTAATAAACTAGCAAAACAACCTGCGCGTTGCAGCAAGAAATACTATTATGTTATATAAAAAATTAGTAATTGTTGCCATAGAAGAGTAGTTTATATATATATATATATATATATATTTTATTAAAAATTATATTAACATGTATATGTATATTTATGTAACAGTATTGATTTATTTAATTATTGATTTATTTAATTTATTCATGGCATATTGACTGATGAAAATTTTAAGCTATATATATTATGGCAGACATGTTTAAAATGTGTCAAAAAATTAATTTAAAATACATAGGCCTAATTCAAATTGTACAAGCTTAATTTGAATAAGTATAGTATTAAGGTATGATTTGATCAGACCTAAATTATTCTACAAAGGTCCAATGTAAATCGAGCCCATCAGGAGTTGTTGATTTGAGGCGGACTGTTGTCATTAGTATCGCTAGCTTATCGCTTGATCAAGTAGTGGCATCCATCGATTCGATATTTGTAGTACATTTGCAGTTTATTCTTGGCTCATTTTGATAGATTTACACATTATTCACGATCTTTCTAATTTTTTTAATGTTGGTTCGATAGAATCGATGAACAAAGCCTAGCAGTTATGAGGACATACTCATCGAGTCACAAAGTGGAACGTGAGAAGAAGTCCGATGTTTAAGTCTTATCAAAGATCGACATGCGTCTTATTGCTACAAGCACTACTATGCCCACTCTTTCCATTAGATGGAAGCCATGATCTCACAAAGCATCCTCTATAAATAGGAGGAATAAACTCATTGTTAAAGAAGAAGAAAGAAACATACAGAAACTCTACAGAAATTACAAGTGTTTTCATATCAAATTTCTTAGTACTTGTAATCTTGTATTAGTTTATTCATCAAAGTAAATGTAACGCCCCTAAGTGGGGGTTAACAGTTTTTATTAAATAAAATAAAGATTAGAAAATAAATACAACTCGTCAAAGTAATTTGCCCGGGACTTAAATAAAAACTCTTAAATTAAAATAAAGACATAAACAAATAAATAAACCACAGTTTAATGTAACACCTTAAATTTTAATAATATACAACTGTCATCATCATCATTTCAACCCTCATCAAATCTTAATACAGTCACAGAAAATAACAATCGATGCTTACATTATCATGAAGATCATTCGTTGCATTCAAAGCAATCTCAACGTAATATAGCTACATAACTTCTCCAACTATTTTTCTTGTAGCCACCTCACACTTAGTGAATCCTGAAAAGATAAATATAACAGGGATGAGCGACAACATGCTCAGTAGGGAAAA
>CAMOHE010043572.1:1657-67632 GCA_946598075.1 Artocarpus hirsutus | reverse complement strand
TATAAATGTAAACATAAATTAAAATTCGAATCTCTGTGTGGATGGTTGGAAAAAAATTGAGATTGACACACTTCACAATATGAATTTCTTGTAAATTCTACAATTTGAATTTCAACATTTAGTACAACTTCTTTGATTCAAATCGTCCCATGAGCCAAATCGTTACTCAAATAACTCTCGACATTGCTAATGGTTGAATGCAAATTTAACTAGGATACAATAGTGCTTACTCCACCATATTGTGATAAATGAAAAATAATAATAATAATAATAATAATAATAACAACAATTTTACATAAACTTCACCCAACAACAAATTAAAAAAAAAAAAAAATTGGTGCAATGTTATGTGGTTCAAACAATTTTGCTATAATATTTTCTCTCATAAAATTTGAATTGTTATAGTGTTTTCAGTATAAATTATTGGTTCAAACTAAATTCTCAAATACCTGATAAAAAAATCAAGTAAAAATTTACATTAACGCCATCCTACCATAAATGATACCAGATCCAAATACAATGATAAATGCAATTCGGTACAACATGCAACCTCCAAAACGACAACTTCTAGTCGACTACCTTTTAAACGACGTTTTTTTTATTCTCTCTCGGTTAGTAGTTCATATCACCATGTGCCCTCATTTCGTTACTTGAGTGATGTTGTCAATTCCCAATTTGATGGAATACTCTTATCTAGATTATAGTAATGTGATAATTACTGGATAGAAACATAAGTGTATTTAAAATAAATTAAACTTGGACCAAGATAGAATTTAATTTCTTATAATTCTGTAACGAGAAATTGTAATTCTATTATTATTGATCATTTTATGGATCATACCATACTCCCGAGATGATTGATAGACTTATATCTATTTACTATGTATTTTGATTGTCAATGGATGAGATCTATAATTATATGATTAAAAACTTGGTACATTGAAGGCATACTAATGTAGGTAGCTAGGAACATTTCTCACTTATATAAAATCCACAACTCCTACAAGATAGGATGTTAAGATAATATTCTATTGAGTATTAATTCAAGAACTCGGATGTAGAAATCTCGTTATTTGATATGGGATATCAAATACAACCCAAATTCTCATTTACGTTCATAAAAAGGTCATCCATTAGAGAATTAACGCAATTCAAAGATAAAGGTATAATTAAAGAGGTTGCACAGAAAAATATAAACCTAGTTCTAATTATGAATATTATTGAAGAATATATTATCACATGGAAAATGATTATATCAATGGACAACCTTATTGTCAAATGTTTAAGGTACCATATAATTTTGTATATCATTTAAGAGTACAATTTTGCTTTTCGATAGTGACGCAAACTGGAGTTAATAATTATTATTAATTTAATTATGAGAGAATTAAATAGTAAATAATTATTGGAGCTTAAATTATATATATCAATTGGGTCCCCTTACTAGCTCTATGACATTCTTTTAGATGGGTCAATGAAAATTTCTTGAATTATTTTTGTCTATAAGGGCAAAATTGTAATTTTACATGGCAGTCTGTTAGACTGTGTGTGGCGCTACATACATGAACTCTGGGAGTCCATGTGGTACCGATTCCATATGATTTAAGGATTTAAATATATTGCTTGATCTTCATGAACTCTATTTGTGACATGTAACACTATCTTATTAAAAGGCTAAAGATCATGCCTAACAAATTTTGCTAGGCATGATTCCGTCAGAATCTTTGGAAGATTCTGCTCCAATTAATTTCTTTCGATGCATCTCTAAATAGAACTTGGAGATTCTATTTTCTACAGACTTTTCTCTAGCTTTCATCTAGCGTTATTGTTCTTCCCTTTAGAACTTTAAAGAACCTCTACAGAGAAAAAGTTGGAAGGAGATATTGAAGAAAAAATCTAAGAGATCTCACAGGCACTCATACACTAGTTAATCTGGAATGAGGAGAACAACAAGATTGATATGAAGATTTTAGAACACTTGATCATCTAGAGCCATTGCCAAACTCATAAGTTTGTGTTTATACAATTATTTGTATATAGCATCATGAAAAGAATCCTCAAAGTTTAAAAAAAATTTTGAAATCCTATTCTGCTATGTTTTACATGATTTTTCAAGTTCAACCCAACAACTGGTATCAAAGACAACTCATGATTATGTTATGTACAATAATCGTCTCTTCCAAACCCCTTCTTTTATATACATGTGATGCATATGTGTTATTTTGCATGATAATTGTATTTGGAGAGTTGACACTCTAGGTTCCATATATGAATGTGATATACATGCATGAGATGTATAATTTTTGTAGTTATTAATTTTTATATTTATGTTAATTATTATTTATATCAATGGATATTTATTTTAATTATGTCAACTATGGTTCCTTTAGAGATTTGGTTTTATTTTTGTTATCGGGAGTATTTGCTAGAGGAGCGGTCTACCATCATCGTAATTTCCTTAGTAGTAGTTTACTGCTTTCATAGAATTATTTGTAAGCCGAAAATGACATAGGATTTTCCTATGTAATTCTTCACAAAGATAGAAACACTAAAGTCTCAAGATGATGAAGAAATGCTCAATATGTTTAATTTTAATTACTTCTACATTTTAGCAATTATATGGTTGTAATTTTATTTTTTGTTAGACAAGGAATAAAATTTGGGTATTTTTGTGAAAAACCTAGTGGAACCACCAGCCATATCCTAGGTGCAACCGATGGCAAGTCCGCATGTCACAAGCACAGACCTGAGGAAACCTGCGGGCTCCAGCTTGCAGCAAACAAGCGTAGCGCTTAATTCTTGCTTAACTTGTTTTTATAGGAAACAAGCATGCAAGACACCCTTAGGTGTGTAGGGCTCGGCCCAAAACCGAGCACAACACTAATAACGAGCTGCACGCCTTGAGCACTTGTGTCTGGCTCTGCCACGGCCACCACCCCCTCTTAGCCTCTCAACCACCATACGTGGTGGTTGGAATTTTTCCTTAGCCACACATGCTTCAAATTTTAAAGATTTTAAAATTTGTTAATTTTGAAAATTTAAGTTGATGCAAGATCAATTTTTGGTATTTTCAAATAATTGCTAATAGTTTTCAAATTTGAAAGAGTTTCAAATTATCCAAATAATATTTTGGAGATTTAAATTGGATTATGAAAAGATTTTGAGATCTTATTAAGATCTTAGAATATTTTAATTAACTTAATCCTACAATAGTGGGAGGAATTTAATAAATAGATAATTGTTATCAATTATTAAATTTCTTTTTACTTAAAATAAAGATATTGTTTTTGAAAGAGTTACAAAAATGGAATCACTTATTAGAATTAAAATTAAAATTAAAATTAAAGATTAATGAAATTAAAGTATTAAAAGAGTTTTATTGATTGGGTAATTTCATTAATATTTATGGGAGCACAAAGGGATCAAATACAACAAATGGAGGACTACAACAAAAAAGATGTTGACTTGGAGATCATCATAGTTTTTTTTTTTTCCCTAGATAGAAACCATAGTATTGCGGTTGTGATCATTTTTATGCAATTTTTGTTATGTTTGATAATATGTTTGATATGCATTGATTGTCATATTCATAATTATTGATAATATGCTATATAGGATAGTGAGTGCCACTCATAACAACGTGTTTATGTGTCATCTTTTAGGAATTTAATGTGATTAGTTGCCTTATAATTGCAAATTGAATTTATATGAGAGTAACATGAATTTATTGGCATTGACATTTGCATTGGAGATGGTTTGAGTTGTAAGAGAAGAATTTGAAACTTATCCTTAAGTAATGTTTTTGAAGTAAGGTGATGCTTAGTTTGAACGAATGGAATAAAGATAAGAATAAGAATATAATGGAGTGTGAATAGAAATAGATTGACTGATGTATTCTAATTTAATTGTTTGGTTGAGTATTAGAATTAGTATTATAATCATAATTATTATGTGTGACAACCCGCCTTTTCGGGTAGTCACTTTAATTTCATAAACATCGTTCTTGAATAGTAATCTTACTTACTTAGTAAGAAAAATACTGAATTAAATTTTTTTTCTTGAAACATTTTTTAAAACGTACTTAAAAACTATTGCGACCACTGTTGCTATTCAAGTTGAGACCTCGCTCAACACTTGCCTTTAAAACCATTTAAAATCGTTTATTAAAACTTAATAAGAAACATTAACTAAAACATATCTTAAAACTTAACTTTATAATTATATAAAACAGTTTTTTTGATTTTTTGACAGGGACAAAGAAAAATCTAAACCGTTGAATGGATCAGCCATAGGTAGAAAAGATATATTGTAAGAGAAAGGAGTAGTAAAGATGGGTAATGGAACGCTAATTAAAAAGTTTCACATGGAAAGATGGCTAACCTTCACAGGGAGAGAAAAACCCGCTGCAGAGCAAAGTCATCCGGAGGTAGGGACTTGAGAACTTATTTAAAACCTGCAACTTGATTGCTACGGGACGATCAAAACTTTTGGTGCCAAAACAACAAAAATGTTAGGATGACGGACCTTTTGTTTGGGCTAAAGGCCAACATCAAGCTCTACTGCTATTCTCTGTAAGTTATTTTTCCTTTTTGGGGAAATCGTAGTAAGTATAATTTTTAAAACTAATTATAGTAAATAATATGTTTTAAAAGTACTTACAACAAATAGCAAATTTATAGTATAAATAATTTATTTACCTCTTATTTTATGTGTAAATATAATTTATTTACCCCTCATTTTATTTCTTATTTAAACAAGAAGTAATTTAGGGGTAACTAATTTGCATGTCATAATAGTTATTTGCATAGTGAATAAATTATTTATATTTAAAATCTACTATTTTTTGTAAATATATTTAAAACTAGTTATTTACTTTAAAAAGTTTAAAAATTTGCTTTTTTTTTTCATTCTTCCTTTTTTTTCTTTTTTTTTTAAAAGAAAATAAGCCAAATAGCATATATGGAAAAGATGTTATAAGTTTTTAAAATATATAGTAAATAACATAGCATGAGAAATTAGGATTTATATTATGAGAAATTGAAAATAAAAAACTTAAAATATTCTCATCACTCTCTTCTTTACCTTTCTATCCTCCCTTAGCATCCCTAGCAACAGTCAGGAATACAATATGTCCTAGTAAATACAAAAATTTACTGATGAAGTCATCAATGATCGAAAAATACCGTATTTATACAAAAGCATTCTATTTCTATGTAAAAACAAAAATTTACTAGCGAGTTTGTTAGCGGTCGTGAAATGTAGTAATTACATGCAAATTTAAAAATTTACCAAAGATCTCACTGGCAATCGAGAAATACCATAACATCATCAACGCCGACGACATCGTTGGGGGCAAATAAATACCATCAAAAACTAGAAAAAAAAGGGAAAAAAAGAAAGGAAAACACATCAACAACTCCAACCATCGCTGGTGACCATAACCGTCATGCATCCTCCAACACCATCTGATTCAAAATGCTCATACGCCAACGATCTCCAAAACCTCTCCAATGGTTTGACAAGAGTTGATGATGACGACCAAACAATATGCAAGACGACGAATCTTTAAGATGTTGGCCTCCGCGATGTCTCCTATGAGGCCGTGTGACCTTCGCAACTCCTTCGATGTCATTTTGAGCATTCTAATATTAAAATTCATTGCAAAATGAAGATCTTCATTCTCCGTCCAAACGCAAGCTTTATGTACCAGATCGCCGGCATCTTAATCCTCTGTTCTCGCAAACAAACATCTTCGTTGTTGCCGTTAAGACACAAACATTGTCCACCAACGCGAAGCATCAACACCTAAGAAGTATCAACACCTCATAATATAGAAATCATGATTAGAAAATGTTGAGGTTGATGCCCTATAAGCACTGATTTGTATATGTTGCTAATAAATAAAAAAATAAAATGACATTTATAAATTATTTTGGTTGCTTATGTATATTGTGAATACTTTCATAAACATCAAGAAAATTCTATGATTATTAATGTGACTATAATTTTAGCATATAAATGTTATATGCTTAGGGATAAAATTTATAGATAATATTTTATATAGTCTGTAATAATTAATTAAAGTTTAAGATCTTTAATTAAATATTACAAGTGCAGTCTAATCTTATTGATAATGGAATAGTCTTATCTAGGCTATTAATATAAAGACATTAGATTGGAGGTATTTTATATAATAAAATTATATATGACTGAACCAGATAAAGTATAAATATCTAATAATTGTCTGTTACAAATAAAGCATTTAAATTTATCATTATGACAATTTGCCTTGGAAGATCATAGTGTCAAAGAGAAAAAAAAAAGTTTACTATCTCATGTGTTAAGCACATAGCAGATCCATAAAAGTGTGAGATTAATTTATTCTTGTAGTTTGAAGCCCACTTTAGCTTGGAAGATCGTAGTGTCAAAGAGAAAAATTAGGATACCTTAATAAGTCTTCAAAAAGTTTGAATCAAATTCTTCTAAGCTTTCTAAATTTAACTAAAATTATATAGCCATTTCAGTAAACAAAATTTTCAAAAAACTTATATTTATCAATCAATCAGTTTCTTTCACTGCATTTTTCATATTTAATTCCAAGAGAAAAGTCGTTGCATGTCCTTATTCCTCTTTTCCTGGCATACCAATACCATGGGCCCTTCGATTTCAGTCAAACGACTTTATTCATTGATTTTAAAGGATTTGCCAAAAAACCATGATCACGTAATATGTATGCATTGAAGTCGTTGTCAATGTTAGATAATCTTGGTAAGATAAACATTAACATAGAAAACTGAAATTAGAGTAAATGTATTGCAACAATTTAAACCTTTTTGACTTGAACTATAAAATCTAGAAAAAAAAAAAAGGTATGCTCTCAATTGCAATTGGAATTGAGACCATTAAAGTATAAATGTAAACATAAATTAAAATTCGAATCTATATGTGGATGGTTGGAAAAAAAAAAAAAAAGAGATTGAGACACTTCACAATATGAATTTCTTATAAATTCTACAATTTGAATTTCAACATTTAGTACAACTTCTTTGATTCAAATCGTTCCATGAGCCAAATCGTTACTCAAATAACTTTCAACATTGCTGATGGTTGAAAGCAAATTTAACTCGGATACAATAGTGCTTACTCCACCATATTGTGATAAATGAAAAATAATAATAATAACAACAATTTTACATAAACTGCACTCAACAACAAATTTTTTTAAAAAAAATTTGGTGCAATGTTTTGTGGTTCAAACAATTTTGCTATAATATTTTTTCTCATAAAATTTGAATTGTTATAGTGTTTTTAATATAAATTATTGGCTCAAACTAAATTCCCAAATACCTTATAAAAAATCAAGTAAAAATTTACGTTAACGCCATCCAACTTTAATGATACCATATCCAAAAACAATGATAAATGCAATTCGGTACAACATGCAACCTCCAAAACGACAACTTCTAGTCGACTACTTTTTAAACGACGTTTCTTTTATTCTCTCTCGGTTAGCAGTTCGTATTACCATGTGGCCTCATTTCATTACTTCAGTGATGTTGTCAATTTTCAATTTGATGGAATAATCTTATCTGAATTATAATAATGTGATGATTATTGGACAGAAACATAAGTGTATTTAGAATAAATTAAACTTGGACCAAGATAGAATTTAATTTCTTATAATTTTGTAACAAGAAATTATAATTCTATCATTATTGATCATTTTATGGATCATACCATACTCTCGAGGTGATTGATAGACTTATATCTATTTACTATGTATTTTGATTGTCAATGGATGAGATCTATAATTATACAATTAAAAACTCAGTACATTGAAGGCATATTAATATAGATAGCTGGGAACATTTCTCACAGATATAAAATCCACAACTCCTACAAGATAGGATGTTAAGATAATATTCCTATCAGTATTAATTCTGGAACTTGGATGTAGAGATCTCGCTATTTGATATGGGATATCAAATATAACCCAAATTCTCATTTATGTTCATAAAAAGGTCATCCATTCGAGAATTAACGGAATTCAGGGATAAAGATGTAAGTAGAGAGGTTGCACGGAAAAATATAAACCTAGCTCTAATTATGAATATTATTGTAGAATATATTATCACATGGAAAATGATTATATCAATGGACAACCTTATTGTCAAATGTTTAAGGTATCATATAATTTTGTATCTCATTTAAGAGTGCAATTTTGGTTTTCGATAGAGACGCAAACTGGAGTTAATAATTATTATTAATTTAATTATGAGAGAATTAAATAATAAATAATTATTTGAGCTTAAATTATATATGTCAATTGGGTCCCCTGACTAGCTCTATAACATTCTTTTAAATGGGTCAATGGAAATTTCTTGAATTATTTTTTTCTGTAATTATAATTTTACATAGCGGTCCACTAGACTGTGTGTGACGCCACACACATGAACTCTGGGAATCCATGTGGTACCGATTCCATATGATTTAAGGATTCAAATATATTGCTTAATCTTCATGTAATCTATTTGTGACATGTAACACTCTCCTATTAAAAGGCTAATGATCATGCCTAACAAATTTTGCTAAGCATGATTCTCTCCAAATCTTTAGAAGATTCTGCTGCAATTAATTTCTATTGATGCATCTCTAAACAGACCTTGGAGGTTCTATTTTCTACGAACTTTTCTCTAGCTTCCATCAAGCGTTATTGTTCTTCCCTTTAGAACTTTAAAGAACCTTTGCTGAGAAGAAGTTGGAATGAGATATTGAAGAAAAAATCTAAGAGATCTCACCAATACTCATACACCAGTTGATATGGAATGAGGAGAATAGAAAGATTGATATGAAGATTTTAAAACGCTTGATTATCTAGAGCCATTGCCAAACTCATAATTTTGTGTTTATACAATTATTTGTATATAGCAACATAAAAAGAATCCTGAAAGTTTCAAAAAAACTTTAAAATCCTATTCTATTGTGTTTTACATGATTTTTCAAGTTCAACCCAACAATTGGTATCAAAGACAACTCATGATTATGTTATGTACGATAATCGTCTCTTCCAAACCCTTTCTTTTATATACATGTGATGCATATGTGTTATTTTGCATGATAATTATATTTGGAGAGTTGACACTCTAGGTTTCATATGTGAATGTGATATACATGCATGAGATGTATAATTTTTGTTGTTAATAATTTTTATATTTATGTTAATTATTATTTATATCAATGGATATTTATTTTAATTATGTCGACTATGGTTCCTTTAGAGATTTGGTTTTATTTTTGTTATCGGGTGTATTTGCTAGAGAGGTGGTCTGCCATCATCGTAATTTCCTTAGTAGTACTTTACTGCTTTCATAGAATTATTTGTAAGCCAAAAACGACATAGGATTTTCGTATGTAATTCTTCTCAAAAATAGAGACGTTTAAAGTCTCAAGATGATGAAGAAATGCTCAATATGTTTAATTTTAATTAATTGTACGTTTTAGCAATTATATGATTCTAATTTGATTTTTTGTTAGACAAGGAATAAAATTAGGGTTTTTTTTTTTTTGTGAAAAACCTAGTGGAACCACCGGCCACACCCTAGGTGTAGCCGACGGCAAGTCTACATGTCACATGCACAGACCTAAGGAAACCCGCGGGCTCCAGCGTGCAGCAAATAGGCGTAGGGCTCGGTTCTTACTGAACTTGTTTTTACATGAAACAAGCGTCCAGGACACCCTTAGGTGCGCAGGGCTCGGCCAAAACAAAGCCCAACACCAGCAAAGGGCTGCACGCCTTGATCACTTGTGTCTAGCTCTACCACGGCCACCACCCCCTTTTAGCCTCTCAACTGCCATACGTGGTGATTGAAATTTTTCCTCTGCCACACATGCTTCAAATTTTAAAGATTTTAAAATTTGTTGATTTTGAAAATTTAAATTGATGCAAGATCAATTTTTGGTATTTTCAAATAATTGCTAATATTTTTCAAATTTGAAAGAGTTTCAAATTATACAAATAATATTTTTGAGATTTAAATTGGATTATGAAAAGATTTTGAGATCTTATTAAGATCTTAGAATATTTTAATTAACTTAATCCTACAATAGTGGGAGGAATTTAATAAATAGATAATTGTTATCAATTATTAAATTTCTATTTAGTTAAAATAAAGATATTGTTTTTGAAAGAGTTACAAAAATGGAATCACTGATTAGAATTAAAATTAAAATTAAAGATTAATGAAATTAAAGTATTCAAAGAGTTTTATTACTTGGGTAATTTCATTAATATTTATGGGAGCACAAAGGGATCAAATACAACAAATGGAGGGCTACAACAAAAAAGATGTTGACTTGGAGATCATCATAGTTTTTTTTTTTCCTAGGTAGAAACTATAGTACTACGATTGTGATCATGTTTATGCAATTTTTGTTATGTTTGATAATATGTTTGATATGCATTGATTGTCATATTCATAATTATTGATAACATGCTATATAGGACAGTGAGTGCCACTCATAACAACATATTTATGTGTCACGTTTTAGAAATTTAATGTGATTAGTTGCCTTCTAATTGCAAATTGAATTTATATAACAGTAAAATGAATTTATTGGCATTCACATTTGCATTGGAGATGGTTTGAGCTTTAAGAGAAGAATTTGAAACTTATACTTTATTAATGTTTTAGAAGTAAGGTGATGCTTAGTTTGATGGAATGGAATAAGGATAAGAATAAGAATATAATGGAATGTGAATGGATATAGATTGAATGATGTATTCTAATTCAATTGTTTGGTTGAGTATTAGAATTAGTATTAGAATCATAATTATTATGTTTGGTTATTAATTGGAATAGAATGAAATAGTAACAATTTAACAAAAATACCCTGTGTTCAATTTTTGATAATATTTAAAATGAAACATAAATATGTTTTAAAGTGATTTTTTTTCTTTTTGTAGAGGGAAAGTGATTTTTTTCTTTACACGTATTAAAGGGATTATTTTATTTGATTTATAACTAATCCCTAAACAAAAAACATTAGTTTTTCTTTTTTTTTTTTTTTAAGGATAAACAATTAACTTTGTTAACAAAGATTAGCATAAATTTATATGTGAAAATTGTATGAAATACTATATAAACACTAATAATTACATTGAGTTGCAGTAGAATTAATATAGTTAAATAAAGTTAATATAGTTAAATACAGTTAATTTAGTTAAATACATTTTTATATTACGATAGTAAAATGAGCATTCAATAAAGTAAATAATTGGACATTACAAGGGGTAATTTAAAAAGAGAGAATTTTAATTCATTCAATTTTAAAATGGAATGATCATTCCACCGGTTCACGTTAGGAATGATTATTTAACCAAAATGGTTAAATAGCCATCCCTACATAATGGTTATTGTTAAATTTATTTGTCCAACCAATCATACAAATGATTGGATTTTAAAATTTGTCATTCTATTTTAATAATCATTTTTAATAATCATTTTATCAAACCAAACGTACCCAAGATAATTAGATGTCTTTGTTGTGAAATATTGTCCCATACAACTTGGTAAAAGTGGGTAATGTCCAGTGTCCGAAGCATGTAGGAACTTTCAAGTGAAATGGTAGCTAGAAGATATTAATTCTAATTAGATTGCCCAAAGATATGCACAATTCACGTTGGAACCACTTCAAATCTTAAGCTTGCTGCAGATTCCTTGTCTGATATGTTAGACATGACAAACAGGAGGCAACAACCCTTTTTCTTGAATATTAAAAATGATATAGCATAGTATAAACCTAACAGCTAGCTCCAGATTGGATATGCAAATTAAGATAATCACAGCGAACTTACTAATTATCTGGCGAGAGTTTGAGTATTTTGAAGGTCAATTATGACACAAAGAATACGAGATGTACATGAATGGCTAGAAACATCCTTGTTATTACTCTAGATTTACACAAGGTAGCAGACAGTTCTAGTGTCTTCTAATAGAGGTTCAGATTAATAAGATCTGGCCCAAGAGCCAGGATGAAAAAATGATGCATTAACAGACCACTAATACCAGTTCCATAGACCAATGTTTAAGAAGTCAATTCAAACTAAAAATTTAACCCTTATAGATTATATTAATTAATTATGCCTAAATATATTATGATCTGTGGTAATTTTTATTATAACCATACAAACCATATAAGTATATTTTTATCTGACATGCAATTTATGACAATCTACACATGTTCTTAAATCATAAATCTCTTCTTGGTTTCATTATGATTTATGTTATCATCTAATTAGTGATCAGTTAACTAGAAGCACTTAGTTTAGTGTAAATACTAAACATCGATATGAGGTTCACTATAATAAAATTTAACTAAATAAAATGTTCATATATTCTTGCTATATTACAATCCCAACAAAAATAAAACTAAAAACATAATAATAAAAACACACAACACAAATATGAAAAGAAACATTAATATATTACAAAAGATAGAGTTTAGAAACAACTCAGATATTTTATAAGTGGAACTGGCGGGTTCTTTGTGCACAACACGCTCACGCTAATATATATATATATATATAATTTTTTTTTTCTTCCTCCGGAGCATTGCTCCTTTGGAAACTGAGAGCTAAAGAGCTCTTTTATTGAGAGCTTAGAAAGAAGTTCCTTGGATGTGTATGTCTTCCTCCAACAAAGCACGGTTTTATAGCCATTAAAAGGCTAAAGTTTGCCAATAGAAAAATGCATGGTTGGGGGCTTACTCAGATCACAATCTCTGAGTGTAATCCATGTAGGATAGCATGAAATCCGTGTTAATGAGGGCAAAATTAGGTTGTTTTCTTCTCTTGAGAATAAAAGACACTTGTTGCATTTTGTTTGACTTTTCTTCTTGGTTTTCAAATATGGTGGTCTTTTTTTATGACAAAATCAGAATGGAGTGCATTAATGAGTCAGAGTTTGTTCAAAGAAACACGTTGAACTCAGCCGCATGGCGCCTAAGGTGCTGGAAGGCGGCGCGTGAAACCACGCGCCACGTGATTGGTGAAGATAGCTGAACTTTTCTGACCATGGGCCCCATCTGCACTGTTTATCTGCAGTTTCTTGTTTGCTACACTCTTGCATCCCGCGAGTGTCACCACACTCCCGATCTCGGCCGCCGATCTTCTTCATCCAGCGGTTGAGATCAAATCTGAGATTAAAATATATTTTCATTTTATTTTCTCTCCTTTTTCTTATTCAATCACACCCCATTGATTTTTTTATTGCAATTTTACCCAACTTGACTTAATTTAACACAATCTAAAATAATAATAATAATAATAGAACAATAATTACAACACAACATAGTAAAACTATGTATAAACTAAATAAAACTAAATCACAATAGCACAAAATAAACGAAAATTAAACAAAAACTAAAAATAAAACAAAATAATTAAAATAAAACAAAATTAATTGAAAACAAATACAAATCTCCAGAACAAAGTCATTTTTGCACATAAAAATATGGTAAAATAATTCTATTTTATCGAGCTATCAACATGCAAAATTTTAATAAAATACAGTTAACCTATATACTCTTATAATAGTATGTCCAAAGTTTATATAAAAAAATAAAGTTAGCTCAATTACAAATACCAAAATTATTTACTCGTGTTTGAAGTTGATTTAAATTTGTTAGTTATAATATTTTATAATGCTACAATTTAATTTTTATTAAAGACTTATATTCTATTAGGTTGCATAAAATGTTAGATTTTATTAAATTATGTTATGTTATACTTTGTTAATTAAATTGCTAGATTTTTAATAAAATAAAGGCTCAATCCGTGAATCCACATATTATAATCCAAAAAATCCATAGTTTTTGGATTGGATTAGATTGAATTGGATTGAGGTGTTCACAAATTGATTACGGATTAAGATTTTTTCAATCTGATATATACGGATCGATCCCTAATTCGTATGTCTGTTCCATAAACACCCCTACAACTTAGTAACTATATATCCCACACCGACCCTACCACTCCATTTATTAACAAAAACAAAAATAAAGTGGCAAAAAAGTTTGTAAGGCGCATAGAGTTCCAAAATAAAACCGATCCCAAAAAAGAAAAGTCTAAAGCTAAAAGCTAATCCTAAATAGAGCCGAAGTAGGGCCGAAACTCACATCTCGTTAACAACGTGTTAAAAATCCTCCAATCAAGACCAATGGAAAAAAAAAAAAAGAAAAAGAAAGAAAAACTGGTAGTATAAGTTCATACAAATCAGTTGCTATAATGAAAATACTTGTAATTGTGATTTAATTGATAAAACGCTTTTAAATTTTAGTAAAACTACTTGTAGTTTACTCTCTTTTATAATACTAGTCGAAAAGTAGTGCTTCGACTGTACATATTAAGTATGTTAACAAAAAAAAAGAAAAGAAATATATATCAAAATATGACAAGAGTGAAAAAATAAATATGTAAAACAAAAAAAAAGTAAAGAATAAAAAAGCTAAAAAAAGAAAAAAAAACTTAAAAAGAAGAAAAAAAAAGTTTCGATTTATCAAGTGTTATGGGAGCACCAGCTCAAACCCGTTTTATTTTTACGTCATTGTTAAAGATCAGGTTTATTAAAAAAAAAAAAAGTGAATAGCAATTACCCTAAAAAAGTGAATAGCAACATTCCAAAATGATGTCCTTTAAATTTATTATTATTTTTTTTAAGTTTTGACTTTTTCAATGTAAAGAATAAAAGGAGCAACGTAAAACGTGAGAAAGGATTTATAAGAGAAAAATACAAGATGATTATTAATATTTAAAGTATGAGAATAAGGAAACTTTTTTTTCATTTGTATTTATCAAATCAAATATTAGGACCAAGTGGTTTTTTAAGCAACAAAAGCCAGCTCTCTAAAAAGGAATTAGGAAAAAAACAAAAAAAGCCATGTTTGTTTTTGGCATTGTAATACATGAGAACCCAGCTTTTCTCCACCTCTTTAATGAAAAGCGGCTCTTTTGGTCAACAATCAATCAACGAAATTAAAAAAAAAAAAAAGAAAAGAAAAGAAAAGTAAATGTATTAATTAATTTAAGGCTGATAATTCGAGTCTACAGGTCAGATTCAGGTCTGGTTGAGCCCTTATTTAAACAGCCAACATGCCAATCTAAACCAGACCAGTGACCTAACAGGTTAAAAAAAGCCCAACCCGGACACGACATAATATGTAGACAGGTTGACCTGACTCGACCTGACCAATACAACCCGTCAATACGTTACTTTGTGTATGTTTGTATTGACACGACATACTGACTCACTAAACCCGATAAACCTATAACACAATAACCCAATAATAAGCCTACGAATAAACAATAACCCAACAAAACAAAACCATCAAAAAAGTTAACAAAACTTTATATAAGTTTAACAAAAACAAATATGCTAGAAATTAAAATCATGTCAAGTTGGATATACAACAAATGTTAGACTAATTTGACACATTAAAATTAATTTCAGATTACATGAGTTGCATTAAGGTCACACGAATTCAATTTGAATCACACAGGTTGATTAACAATTTTCAGGTCAACATGATTCAGACACGTTTTTGATAGGTTATTTCGGGTTGATTCATGTCGACCCGAACCCAACCCGTTTTTTGTGCGGGTCAGACGGATTCGACCTAATTCCAACCCGAGGCCTATTTTTCCAACCCTAATCTGCATTTTTTTTGTCGAGTTTGTGTCGTGACCTAAATTACCGGCCCTATTAATTATTGACAATGTCTGGAAACAACAAAATTATGGCTAAGAACGTAACAAAATAAGCAGATAAAACCGCTTTTAACCAATGAAAAGAAACAACAAAACTCCTCTTTAAAAACAGGTTCTCTCTTTAAAGATTGGTTAAGATAAAGGTCCATGCCTAATTTACTTGAGCAAACATTAAAGCCCCAACACATTGCTTCAGATGTAGATCACAGAGCTCACTGGCTCTCCTCCGCAGCTGGCTAAAACCTTTCTTTTGTGTGTGTGGAAGAAAAAGGGAAGTGGATAGATGTTATATAGGACCTTTGAAACTAATCAATTCAAAGTAATGGTTTAAATTAAAATCATTGCATCAATTTAAATTTTATAAGAAAAATTTATATAGCAAAATTTGTTTAAATTTTAAACTACAGTTTAAACGGTAACTCCTAAACACCCCATTAATTGAAATCATGTGTGCTGAAGAAAAAGGGAAGTGGATAGATATTATATAGGGAGTTTGGAAGCTATCAATTTGAAGTAATGGTTTAAATTAAAAACATTGCATCAATTTAAATTTTGTAAGAAAAAATTCTATAACAAAATTTGTTTAAATTTTAAAATGCAGTTTGAACAATAACTCTTAAAGCGTGTTTGTTACAGTAGTGTGAATTATTGGTTAGAACTGTTTTTATTATAGCATGTGAGACTTTACACTATAACAACTTTTTTTTTTTACTATAATATATAAATACTTTATACTGTTCATAACTAATATAGTGGTCAAAATCACTCAATGCCAAACAACATGTTAAACACCCCATTAATTGAACTTAAACCATGTGCTATCACACGCATGGAGTGCTATTCAAATAAACTATATAAAAGTAATCAATTGAAAAATCGTACTATTGTATTACTTTTCCCATTATATTTTCCAAAAGGCGTCTATGTACGTCTATATCCAAAAGGCGAACTGTAAAGTAAGTACTTGAAATAAACTAAAGGTTGTTCTCACAATTAATTAAATCAATTATTAAAATTGACAGGGTGTTTGATACAGTGATATGAATTTTAGTTAGAACTGTTTTTATGTAGTATATGAGAGCTTTAATTGTAACAACTTTTCTTTTATTTTAATATGTAAAAATTTTATATTATTTATAACTGAGTTAGCGATGTAAACCACATTTAACCAAACACATACGGAGTTTTTTTTTTTAATTTTTGTTTTTGTGTTGACTGTGTAACCCATACGTATCCTTTGTTTCACGGAAAAAAAAAAAAAAAACACCAACACGCAAATACAAGACAAAAAAAAATGATTATAGAAGCTACCTATAATTTTTTTTATTTAATATAATATTTCAAGAATATTATAGAGGATAGTTCACCTGAGAAAATTAAACCCAAAGAATTTTAGGTCAGAGTACCATACTATCAACGCATGCCCCACTTAAATTAATGCCCTGTGCCTCAGCCTCAGAAATCAATCCGTGGCTCAGGCCGATGGCCCATTGGCCGAAAGTGATAATTGATTTTTATTTACATCTCACATAACCTCCAATGGACGATTTTTTTTTTTTTTTTTTATACAAGATAAGTGAAAATACTATTATTTTTGAGTGGGGCTAAATGTGACTTAAACCATCAACTTATAATTGATATTGAGGAACTTATAATCAATTAAACTCCCTTACTTACTTGTTCCATGCACAAAATTTAATTCATGTATAATTGGAATAAATGGGACGATTGTTCCCGGTCCCACATGAAAGACTGTTGCTTATATTTGTCTAGCTGCCATTCATGACTATGAACTAGCTTATGAGAAATAATCGCAACAAAAATACATGGTAATAATATAGGATCCTTTGTACAAGGATAATAAATTTTTTTATTATTAAATTTGATCAAAATTATGTTAAAATAAAAAAATGTCAAATAAAAAGTTTATGATATAAATCAAACCGCTAAAAATAAAGACCAATCGATAATTTATATTGTCAAGGCCTATCATAAATATCTTCTAACAATAATACTCGCTTATATTTGTTCCCGTTGAACGTTGAACTTCTGTTTGCACGTATGTTAGACAAAGTTCCGCTTCATTAGTTATTGGCCGAAAATGATCATTGATTCTTCTATATATGTCACATCATCTCCCATGCACCAATTTTAATTCATGTATCATTGGAATAAATGGGACGATTGTTCCCGGTCCCACTTGAAAGACTGGTGCTTATGCTTGTCCAGCTGCCATTTATGACTATAAACTAGGTTAGGAGAATTAATTGCAACAAAAATGCATCGTGAAAACATGGGATCCTTTTGTAAGACGGTACCAGGTAGTAAGTTTTTTTATCGTTAAATTTAATCAAAATTATATTCAAATAAAAAAATATATATAGAACAAATGATTTATGCTACACATCTAACGGTTAAAAATAAAAAACAATTGATAATTTATATTTTCAAGCCCTATCATAAATACCTTAAGAGCGCTTACAGCATATAGCTCGTATATGTTACAGTGAAAGAAAAATATGATATAGCGTAAACTCTCACGTGCTATAATATTTTAATTCTAATTACGTTCCTAAACATTCAAGTAGACAGAGTATAAGAAAAAAAAATATATAGTATCGCACCAGCCGCAAGCGAACTATGGGCTTAGTTATCTCCTTCCAAAAGTCACTGATATATATGTTTGTGCGTCTACGGGGCATATTGAATCTAAAGGCGTATCATGAATTATGGTGGAGCGGGGCCTAAAAACAAGAAATTAAGGTTTTTTTTCATTCTTTTAATTACTCTTTAATTTTTAATTTAAAACGAGGGTTGACCCTGTGCAAGTCGTTTTGGGTGCTCTTGGTTATATGGCACTTGAGACAGGTACGTACTTGTCGTTTGAAGAAAGATGCCTATATCAAGCTTCGATTAATCTTAACGAGTATTGCTATAAGACACCGGTGGTGTCAAGCATTATCTATTAATAAAAGGTAGATCTTACAGTGTGGAGTTTACGTTTTTAATAATGATGGTGTTTAACATGGATCGTGCCTTTAAACACTTCAAGCTATTTATAAAAAGTGAGCCCTGTATACACATTATATATATATATATATATATTTTTTTTTAATATAGCCGTGTGAAACCCTTTAGGCCATCTATGTCTTCACAGTTGCACTTATGGAAAAGGGCAAACTCCAAAACAAAAAAGTGAAGTTCCTCTCTCTTTCGTGACATTTTTGATGGTGAAATCACGACTATTTAAAAATTATGTTAAATGATATTCTAGCTGTACGTGTCACGGGAAAAAAAGGTAGCATAAGGTTAAAAACACGAGATAAAAATGCATGAATGTAATAAAGTGATTTCATGTTCAAAGCAAAAAAGAAGCTCGGGTTTATTCTTGAAATTGACCATATATAGTCAACGCATGCATTAATTAGCTACAAAAAGTCTGAGTCTGCTCCTAACATCATTTGTCCTGAAGGTCAATGAAGAATGTGAAATGCTTTCACGTTATATTTTCTCAACAACTATGGACCTAATTGTTAGTTAGCTCAATGCTTATCTGTTGCGTACTTCAACTTGTCTTGTCTTACTTTATATTATCGCTTAAAATATTCCATTCAAATCATGTGACGAGCGAATGCAGACACATTGCAATACAGTTATGAGCAGTGTTATATTTCAGTAAATCTAACAATTATTATGTATACATACAAAGCAAGAGATTAAATTAATCATTAGTTGGATACTTGTTCAATATGTAAAATCCTTTGCAATTAACAAATACAAAATTAAATTAGAAAAAACAAGATTAAAAAGAAGACAGAGATTAAACATGATTCTATAATATACCTACATCTATGGATTAATGACTAGAAAGAGAAAGTTCACCGGTAAAGAGTACTATGAGTTGAATTCCATATAAATACATGTGTAAACAGGATAAGTTATCAAGACCAAAAGCAAATTGACACAAATAAATAAAGGATATAGCATTTTCCTTTCATCCAAATTTGTGTGTTTTTTTTTTTTTTTTTTTTTAGTTAAGGCCCCCCAACTGGAGGACAGATGCAGAGAGAGAGAGAATGAGAACGAGATAGAGGAAAGTAGAAAGAGAGAGCTTTAAGGCCGGTGGGCCTATGCATCATCGGTTTGTTGGCCGTTGGCGTTTGACATATGCCAGGGTTCGTGCTGCCAAAGGAAATGGATTTTGTTCGCGTCGGAGTTCTGGTGGGAAGACGGGAGAGGAAGGACTTCTGCCTCCAATTTGCTTTCGAGGACAAGAAGGGAGGAGCCACTGACATTGGCGACGGTCGTGGGAGGCTTGGATCTCTTTTGGGATTGGGCGAGGTCCAACGGGTGTGGGAGGGTCTCGGCTGTGTGGGGCTGCTATGGGTTGGGCGGTTTTTGCCGTCCGTCGCTTTCCGTTGGCATTGAGGCGTCGGCCGATGGCTGGGGGTGGGTTTATGCCGCTGGGTGGGTTTGTGCCATTGGGGGAAGGCAAGCTAAGGACGTTGGATCTTGGGGATGGGGTTGACCGTGGAGGGGTCGTGGAAGCTCTCTAGGGGGCAAGTGGCCAGAGCCACAAATTTGTGAATTGCGGTGGAGGCTACGCTTTGGTTTTATGTTTCACTGTTGTTTTTCTATTATGGGTTTGTCGTAATAAGGGTAGTGGTTTCCCCACTGGTTCTCTATGTTGTGTTTGTTGTCTTTATGTTGTGTTTTTGGGCTGTGTTTAGTCTAGAGGCTTGTTTCCCTATACCTCTTGGTTTGTTAAATGGTATATTGAATCGGGGTGGGTCAAGATGTAGTGCTTTTCTGTGGTCGTTAAGATTACTAGTTTTAAGAGTTTAGCTCCATCTAGGGTTAGGTTTTGTTTAGGTCTACTACGCGGTGCACGAACTTTTGGGTAAGTTCTGTGAGTCTAATTGTATACCCGATTTTTGGTCTCTAGAGCTTGATTGTATCTTAGCCATTTTCGGCTCCTTTCATCCAAATTTACTTGACCAAGTGTGATTTTCGCACAAGTGCTTTTTGGAGGTTTCAGTAATTGGCTGCAAAAATTTTATTTCTTTTTTCTTTTCCTACTAATTACTTGCCCTGTTTTAAAGCCATATTTACACACCTTTTACCTAAAAGGGGGAAATATTTCAGTATTTCTGCCGACATAAGTTTCATATTCCAAAAGCATATGAAAACTATGATTAAACCACAGATCAAGTAACATGAGTTTCTTATAATCATCCCCTGTTGGGCATCTAATTTTGAGCATTGATGAGCAATAAAGAGAAGTGACAAGTAGCAGCATGAAAACCAATGAGAGAGCATATAAAACTGAATTAAATATTCCAATTAAGTTTACGCTCAAAATCTAAATTCTTCTTGCAACCCATTCGCTCAATTTATTAAAATATATAGAAAATATAAAAAGTCCATAAATGAAAAAAAAAACAATCCCATAATAATTTTAGTATTTTATACATTATAAGTATATATTATTCTATAAATAATTATTATAATATTAGAATTATAATAATTATGCTATACAATTTTTTGCTCGGAATAGTAATCATGCTATACATGATCATGTGTTTTGTTAGTCTTTAGATTTTTCGTACTAGGTGTGGCAACCGCGGGAGAATAATTATTATTATTTTCTTCAACTGAACGAGGCATGTTATAATGTCTTTTTTACTCATATTTGGCTGCTTATGATCCCAGTATATTTTTCCTTTATAAAGTACAAAATGGTAATCTTACCTTTCATAAATAAAAAAAAGAAAAGCCCCTAAAAAAAAAAGCAAAATAAAAAAGGGTGTAAATTTCAGACTTTCATTCAGAATTTCATGTGCGTACGGTACGGTACCTCACACAAGTTGACTATTGCAGACATGCGTCATAACAAAAGCTTTGTCTCGAAATAATTATTTTTTCTTTGGATTTGGAAGAAGAAAAATTCGAATTATGCGTATAAACGCTGTTTTATAATAAATTAATTTACTTCGCCACATAATATATATATTTCAATAAATTTGAATATTTTCTGATGATATATAGAATTTAGTGTCAATTTTTTACTAGACTATATCAACAACTAACTTCTCCATGCAATGTGAAGTTAAAAAAATTTACCTATGAAAAGAAATGTATACAATAAAAGAAAATACTGAAGTGTAATGAGCTTTATAAAAACATATTTTTTTCTTTTTGTAATGGCGTCAAGAAATTTCAATCTTTGTGATCGAGCATATTAAATTGTTGTCATAGTTATTATTTTCTTTTAAGAGGATATTGAATATTTTTCAAAGAAAAAGTCATGGTAACTACTCCTAACTACTAACTGGGTGTTTGGCAAAATGGTGGGAACTGCAGTTCCCACCACAAACTCAGTTATGAACAGTATAAAGCTCTTATATGCTACAGTAACAATTAAAAAAATTACTATAGTGTAAAGCTCTCACATGCTACAGTAAAAGTGGTTCTCATCACTGGTTTCCACCCCTTCCAAACACCCCATAATATTTGTATATTTATATTTCTAAACTTAACAAAAGGGTAAAAAAGCTAAGTCTTTTCTTTTAGAATTTGTAGGGTAAAACCATTCGTTTTATATCGATAAAGAGTTATTGTTTTCATCGTTGGATTAGATTTTTTTTTTTAATTTCTAATGTAGAAGTTACATAAGAAATTATTTTTGGTACTAATGACACAAACTATTTTTTTAATAATCTAATGAAAATAACTACCAAGTGATAATAACATTTTTTTTCATATTATTTTGCTGAAACAATAATAATTAAATAGTTCGCCCTTTTGTGACAAAATGTCCTTCTCTTTACAAATAAGGGCATAGAATTCTTTTGAACACTGAAAATTCTAAAAACACCTTTTGAGTTTATTATTCAATAAGCTAAAAATAAAAAAAGTTTTTTATCAAGGAAAAAAAAAGTAACGAGAAAGTACACCTTCAACTTTTTAAAAAACATCATACGACTGTGATGTTACTTTTGCGTATGAGTTTGAACTCTTCGGTTTGAGCTGTACATGGTGTGAAACAAATTAAAAAAAAAAAAATCTCTATAATTGTACGCCGCAAAGAACTTTTGATTAGTTTAAACTAGGGTAATGCTTCTGATGTTTTGAATAAATTCATGCAATAATTTTAGAAATATTTTAAAAAAAGGAACGTTAAATTCAACCTGACATAAGGCCTTTGGACCAGGTGTGATGTCCATATAGAATTTGAGCAGTCCACCTTACCAGTTATATCTCATTACTCAAAAAATAATAAAATAATAAGATTTGATTTAAAAAATATAATACAAATTAGATTGAAGCTTACAATTTTATTAATAACAAAGTTATAACATGTATGAAAATAATTTTTTATACAATTTTTTGTTTTCTTAATTATTTTACATGAAAGTATTTGTAATTGTTCCAGTCGTACTAACTTTCCCGGAATTAAACCAAAATCCATCACTTTGACAATCATCTTCCAATAAAAAAAAATCAACAAATTAGTTTCAACGACCTTGATTCAAACCCAAGTACATGATAGTGAAATTGCAAAAAAAAAAAAAAAAGTCATTAACTCCAATACAAAAATGCATGATAAGGAAATTGCTCCACAACTCATTAGTTATCGCAACTAATAGAAAGCTTGGCAATTATAACTCAAACTATAAAAATATTTATTAAATAATATAAAGTTTTTTTTTTTTTACGTTTTAATAAAAAAATAAAAAATTATTACAGTTTAAAATTTTTATATATTAAGATATTTTAGACTATAAAAAGAATTCTTATAATATTTATCAAACACTTATAATTTTTAATTAAAAAAAGGAGCAGCTTGTGCTCCATGTGAAACCATCCCCTGATTGGGGAGCCAATTTCCGCATCTGGGTTTATTGGACATTCAAAGGTCAAACTCCGTCCTGTGAGCTGACATTGAAAACCAAGTGCTTCGCTCTGCAGCTATTGGGCATTATTATTGGGAAGATTCAATTCCATATACTGAAAACTACGTTCTTTTATTTGTAGTTCCGTATATCAGTTTTCTTGGGTTCTTTCAGAACTAAGCAAACGTTTTGGCCTTAAAAGCTTAAATCTTTTTTTTTTTTTTAATTTTTTTTAACCATGTTGGCGTACAATCTCGTTGTTTTCTTCATTCTCGCTATGACAGGCTTTGGGTTGCTGAGATTTTGTGAGTCCAAGCTTCCCCAAGATGAAGGTGAGACTTATTTTGAAATCTCTGAACTTGGGTGCTTCTTTTTTTTTTTTTTTTTTTTTCTTGAAGACTGAAGTTAAATTTAGTGATGACATATAATCATATTGGCATGTCTTTAAACGATACCTGACTAAAAAAAATTTCACTCTTTTATAGGATCTTTGGGTAGCCAATTTTAGTATTTTCCCATAGGCTTTGGTAACTCTCAAGTGGAAATGCATTTCTTTTTCAAACTTGGGAAGTACTCTCATATTTTATGGATATCAGAGCCGCTTTCTCTTAAGTTTGTAGAAAGTGGTTCAGATATATAATTCATGTTTGTATATGAAACATGGTAAAAAGATGTCCTCTT
The DNA here is from genome assembly GCA_946598075.1 of Artocarpus hirsutus. NCBI lineage: Eukaryota > Viridiplantae > Streptophyta > Magnoliopsida > Rosales > Moraceae > Artocarpus > Artocarpus hirsutus. Next base: position 43,293 of record CAMOHE010043572.1, on the reverse strand, counting down.
AAAAAGAAAAAAAATATAAGAATAGATATGCTAAAAAGGGTAGAATGGGTTCCTGAGATTCGGAAATTGTACTTCTCTTCACAAAAGCTCATTGGTAATCTGCTTTAAGTTGGCTAATCGAGCATGTGTTATTGTTTTCTTTCCTTCCTTGGGAAATGATCTGGGACTTTTGTTTTAGGCAGCTCTTTGTATGTGATAAGAGTGATTTTTCAAACTCTCACAATAAACTCTTCTGTTGCCAAAGTTGTTGGCAATCATGTTGATTTGTTTTATTTATGATGGTCATTTCGTATTAGCCTAAGTGTTTGGGAGAATTGCTCCTTTACTTTTAGGAAATGATCTGGGACTTTTGTTTTAGGCAGCTCTTTGTATGTTGGTGAGAGTGATTTTTCAATCACTCGCAATAAACTCTTATGTGGATTTGTAACTTCTGTTGCCAAAATTGTGGGCAATCATATTGGTTGGTTGTATTCATGAAGGGTCTGAGCTTAAGCTTTTGGGAGAACTGCTAAACTAACATGACATCATAGCCGGTGGTTCAAACTTCACCCTTCTAGTTTGTGTGAACTTCAAATCTTTTTTTTTTTTTTTTTTTTTGGTATTCTCTGTAGTTTGAATTCACATTTCGCTTTCCGTGTTTTGGAATTTGGACATGGTTTAAGCCCACAAATGGAGTGGGACTATTAGAGTAACAAAAGCAATACTGGCGCATTTCCTATTTAACTTCAGCTTTTGGGAGAAATAACAAAACCAACGTCATTCACTAGTCTGGGTGGTTTCCTTTGCTTTCTCTGTGATTTGCACTTTGTCAGAGATGGTGTTTTAGATACGTAGCCAATGTTGTACAACCCCTTATTTGCTTAAGCTTTTTAGAAGAATTGGGAAACAGATATGCTATTTACTAATATACATGGCAATTCTCAATATTGACATGTTGGTTGCATATTTTCTTTAATATATGTAGTTATTCATATTATACAACACTAAATCTAAGTTGGCTTTTTTTTTTGGGTGATGAACAGTTGATGCTCTTGCACAAATAACTAGTACAATGGGTGCAACATATTGGGAGTTTGATAGCGACTCTTGTAAAGTTATGGCAGTTGGACTAACAAGAGAGTCACCACAGGAATCCGAGAATAAAGTTGATTGTGATTGCACCATCGAGAACAATACCGTCTGTCATGTTGTAAGCATGTACTGTTCCTTCATTGTTTAAGAAATAACTTTAGATGAGTTATGTGCGTCAAATATATCTTAGTATGCAATGGATGAACTCTAGTTAGCTTCCCTTATCTTGTTTGAATATAGATCAACTCTGCACAATTTCATATCGAGGAAGTGCGATTTAAGTCCATACATAAAATTTTTGAGTTATGTCCATGCACTAGTGATAGCCACGAGGTTTGAGGAATGAGAGTAAAGTTGATTAGTCTTGCTATTTGCTACAATATATGCATGTTAAGGCATAAATTGATGAGATTATAATTGTGAATGATGACCATGAAGAATGCATTTCAATACATCTGTTCATCTTGAAGCATGTATCTATTGCCCTCTTACTAATGCTAAAAGTATCAAACTTTCATCTTTGACAGAGTTCTCAAGCGTTATAGTCTACCTGGCAAGCTTCCACCTCAACTGGGAAAGCTTCCTTATCTTAAAAAAATGTAAGAGCGCTTGGTATTTTCTATTTCAATGTTTGATGCCCTTTTTTTATTTGATTAAAAAATCTTTAAGCAATCTACCCTTTTCCATTTTCCTCTTTGCTCAGTGATTTTGGTTTTAACTACCTGAATGGAACGATACCACGTGAATGGGGTTCGTTGAAATTAACCGAAATGTAAGCTCTTTCATCCTTTCCTCCGGTAAAGTTTCGATTTAATTGTTTCCAATGTAAACGACCCTATACACTTTGCAGCTCTATTCTTGTTAATCGCTTATCTGGAGAAATTCCAAAGGAGTTGGGAAATATAACTACTCTCACATACATGTAAGTTCTGAGCTTTTGTTTTGCTTTATTATTTGCGTCTTTTACCCTATGGAACTGGATGTAGTATTGATTGAGGTTGGTGCGAGTCATAAAACTAGTGTGGCTTCTCTCTTTCTCTCTATCTGTTTTTCTCAGGTATGGCAATGACCTGTCAAATGCTAACATGTTCCACCTGCACATCAAGCACTTTTCATTTTCAAGTTGATCAGAATTTCTCGTAGTCCATAATTTATGGTTTTTCACTTAAATTTTTTACTCCCTTAATTAATCAATCAGATTCCTGGATGCAAACCAATTCTCTGGTACTCTTCCTCCTGAGCTGGGGAGATTATCCAACCTGCAAAATTTGTACGGAATTTCTTCTCCTTTTTACATTTTTTTTCCTTTCAAGGTCAACATATTCTAGAGTAAGAAAATGACTGTTATTCAGTGGGTTTGGTACTATAATTGCAGGTCACTTTCCTCGAATCGGTTCACTGGAAACTTGCCAACGACGTTAGCTGACCTAAAAAATCTAACAGATTTGTAAGTATTTACAATGTCCGAGTTCCTTAAGTCATAGAGTCAGTACAATTATCTCTAATATGTGCCTTTTCTTGTCTAATGCAGTAGGATAAGTGATAATAACTTCACCGGAAGCATACCTGATTTCATACAGAATTGGAAACAACTCCAAAGATTGTGAGATTGCAGCTTATTTTCCAACATTTTTCAAGTGCCAGTATAGTTATTTTGAGTGTTTGATATTTATGCTCAATTTTTATTGTTGTGTTTAATTGTTGAAGACACGTGGAAGCAAGTGGACTTGAGGGACCGATCCCGTCTAACATATCCCAATTGACCAATTTAGAAGATTTGTGAGTAAATTTTTTCTTGATTTTCTACTTTTTTGAGAGAATATGTCGATTTTACTTACTGGCTTTATGTGCTCTTTTATTTTATTTTATTCTATTTCTTTTCAAACCTAGTGTTCCTCGTTTCCGCTTATGGGACCATATAATTATCTTTATATGTAGGCGGATAAGCGATATGCGTACTCCTAGGCAAAGCTTTCCGATGATAAGGGACATGGCAAGCTTGACAAAATTGTATGTTTAGTGTTCATATAATCAAATATCATATAGAGTGTTCATATGTCATCTATATTCCTTTGTGCATTTACATAATGCATTCAGTTGTGTACTTTAGGGTCTTGAGGAACTGCAACATTTCTGGAGAGATCCCTTCATACTTCTGGACAATGACGAATCTGGATGTAGTGTAAGTAAAATCTAAGAAGAATTGATGCACAATTTTTCTGGATTTCAATAATACATCTTGAGTAATGTTGCTACAATAAATTCTGTTTCTCTGTGTTGTGTTACTCTCTTTTATTATCTTGCCTTTTTTGCTTCTTTTTGGGATTAAAGATTGTCGGAAGATGTAGTTCATCTTATAACAAAAAGTTTCTTTTTCTGAAGTAAAACTGCCTCCAACATAAAGATTGAATGAAATATTCACTGAGCATACTCTTTAAACCAGGAAAAGATTTTATGCTGATCCTTTTCTATGCAATTTGAATCTATGTCATTGACAGGGATTTGACTTACAACAAGTTAGTAGGGGAAATTCCAGAGACGTCAAACTTGAAGCGTATGCGTTTCCTGTAAGTGTACAATTACTCTGAACATGATATTTAATCAGGCATTTCAAACTATGTATGAATTTATTTAAGTTTTGCGAGAAACATGCTGAATTATGAAAAGGAAAGGACAAAGTTGGTATCCTTGCACGTTATGCAACATGCAAAGAGGGAACAATCAAATACATTCATACCTTTTATCTCATGCTTCATGTGTTTATCGCTTTGTCTTCTCCTTAAGATGTAGCATTCTAGAATCTAAACAAATTTTGGTGTCGCTTTTTGTTAGCTTTTTAACCAGCAATATGCTAAGCGGAAGCATTCCTGAGTCACTCTTGCGGGATGGAACCAGTATGTATGTTTCTTGTCCATATTACTTTCGATATATTTCAAATTATTATTCTTTTGTTTTACATTTTATCTCTGCTGGCATCGCTTTTCTGTCCTTTGTTGAATTAAGAAGAGATATCCCACTATATTATTCATTTTTTTCTGTTTAAACTAATAACATTTAACATGTATTGTCCTGCACAGTGACCTTTCATACAACAACTTCACATGGCAAGGACCTGAGGAACATACTTGTCAGGGTACCATGTCAGTGCTTTTATTTTAATACAATCCTTTGTGGTATTTTCAATTGAATGTGCATATGGGTTTGGATCTAATTTTATTTCATGTCTTACTTAGGAATCTAAACCTGAATTTATATCGAAGCTCTTCAACAGAAGATAACTTGTAAGATGCTCTTTCGCTGAATTTTTGTACTTTCGTTTATGGTCTCAGTTTCAAGTTGCCTCCAATGATGCTGAGGTTCATTGGGGTTGATTTTCACAAATGCTTCGTATATATGGTATCTGACTAACAGATTTTTTTTTTTTTTTTCACCATCTCAGAAGAGCTCTTCCATGCTTGGAGGATTTCAAATGCCCAGGATGTAAGGACATGCTGACACATTCATAATGTTACGGAGTGTTATGATGCATACTGTCACAGTCTCTTGCTATATTCTCGATTTTTTTTCCTTCTTAACTTTCATGAAAAATTGAAAGGACATTCATACATGAGAAAACGCTTGTAAATGGTTTCAGTCGGTTCGATATATACTGCTTGAAACAATCTGACATTTCTTTACAGAAGATTTTAGCATTCCTGAGGATTATAACCTGCAAAAAATGAATTTCTCAAGTGTAAATTTCTCTGCTTTTACAGTGAAATTGTAGCATTCTGAAATTCTGTTGAACTTCATTCAAATGAAAAGCGCCTAAAAATGGAATACATAGTTTTGAGTATTTAGTCAAGAGGGATAGACATTTTTGAAGGCTTATGGGTTTGAATTATAAAAAGGATTGAAACATCCTTAATATTCACAGTCCATAGCCTATTTAGTGATTAAAGTGCACCGGTATTTGGGTCTATTTACTTATTAATCAGAATATTGCATTAGTAATAAGTATATCACTCAAGATTGCTTCCTTGTGTAATCTCATTATATTTCTTTCAAGGCAGATTCAACTTGTTGGCATCTTAATAGTGGCGGGTCGGCTGTTGCCGTCAAGCAAAACAACAAAGAAGTTGAGTATGAAGGAGATGGAGAAGTTGAAGGTGGCACTGCAAAGTATTTTCTAAATACAGAGAGTTATTGGGGATTTAGTAGTACTGGAGACTTCATGGATGATAATGATTTCCAAAATACACGTTATGTTAAGATGCTAACGCCATCGAATCTCTCTGATTTATATATAACGGCCAGGATTTCTCCAATTTCACTCACCTATTTTCACCGTTGCTTAGAAAACGGGAACTATTCAGTGAACCTCCACTTTGCAGAGATACAATTTACTAATGATCAAACGTATAAGAGTCTCGGGAGGCGCTTTTTTGATATCTATGTTCAGGTACATAGTATAACATTGAAATTGTGGACCCTTCTATTTGAAATTACTGTGGTCCAAACATAAAGCAATTATTGTTTCAGGAAAGATTAGTGGGCAAGGATTTCAACATTGAAGATGAGGCAGGAATGGCACGTAAAGCAGTAGTACTACCGGTGCATAACGTCAATGTGACGAATAATGCATTAGAGATCAGATTGTTATTTACTGGCAAAGGTACAACGAGGATTCCTGACAGAGGAGTGTATGGGCCTCTTATATCGGCCGTTTCTGTGGTTTCCGGTGAGTCATACTTATGGATATGATTCATCCAAATCCTGCATTACAAGTTCTAATTTCTAAGGATGTATTTTTAACAAAAAGGCCTACATATTTAGCGACTATTATAGTTTTGCCGTCTATTAGATGATCAACTATCAGCTGCACAACACTTTAACATAATCAAAGGAACAACACATTTTTTTGGCCACCCAGCATATGATTTGCTTGCCATGAACTTTGTGGGCAAAGTGGGTTTATTCTTTTTTAATTGTATACTATGGATGTTAGCAGCTCTTCCTATGTTTTTGCACTTTTAAGACTTGTTATATGGTTGTAACTATTTAGTAGGTCTTGTTTGTCATGGTAAAGAATGGGTTAGGGGATTTGGAGGTTACCAAATGAAACTATGATTTGCTATATTCCTGCTTGCATTAGCCTTTTATTTATTTCTTTATTTTTGAGGAGAGCATTAGCCTATGTTTGAGTAAGCTTTACCTGTTTAATTTGCACTTTTTTCAGATTCTAAGAGTTGCTCATCTGGTGAAAATGAAGAAACGAGTCATATCATCATCGGTGTTGTAGTAGGATCGCTCTGCCTAATCTTTGTCATCCTAGGAATCCTTTGCTGGAAAGGCTGCTTCAAAGGAAGAAAGAGGAGAAAACAAGGTACAGATTCATTAGAAATGTCATTTGTTTAAATTGATCCCATAAGGAAATGCCAAAAACTCCTGGTTGCTTAAACTGTATAAGTAGTTATATTGATCTTTAATTCTTGAAAGTGCTGTTCAACATTCTAAATGTTCAATAAATATAAGATGCATAATTTGGAGTAATATTCGCCTATAGAATGGTTGCATAGCCCTTTTGGGATGAGGATATCGTGCTGATATATTTGTGTTGCATATGTGCACTGTAAAGCAACAAGTTACAAAGAATTTAAGATCCCTTGATGTATTTCTTCCTTTGTGCCACTTTGGACAGATCTCCAAGGACTGGAAATGCAGACAGGAATTTTTACCTTAAAACAAATAAAAGCTGCCACTGATGACTTTGACTATGCCAATAAGATTGGAGAGGGTGGCTTTGGGCCAGTGTACAAGGTATTTTTGCAAATATTTTTCACGGAACCTTTCTCTATTTATAATTTCATGTTAATTTCGGATGTCTAATTCTGATCATGGGTTTGAGCGCAGGGCCAATTGCCTGATGGAACTGTTATTGCAGTTAAGCAGCTCTCAGCTAGATCAAAGCAGGGCAACCGTGAATTCTTAAACGAGATCGGCATGATCTCTTGTGTGCAGCATCCAAATCTTGTGAAACTTTATGGATGTTGCGTTGAAGCAGATCAGTTGATGCTAGTTTACGAGTACATGGAAAATAATAGCCTTGCACGTGCCTTATTTGGTGAGTTTGTGCAAAATTTCTAAAAACCCGGTTGGAATAAAGTTAATCTTCTATGATAAGATAAGAACAGATTTCGAGTACTAAGGTTCTTTCCACTCTTTCATTAATTGGGTCCCGTTTTTAAGTTTTTATTTATTGAACAATGCGCAGGTCAAGGAAATCATCTTCAATTGGATTGGCCAACAAGGCATAAGATATGCATCGGGATAGCGAGGGGTCTAGCTTTTCTTCATGAAGAATCCAGACTAAAGATTGTTCACAGAGACATCAAAGCTACTAATGTGCTGCTGGATGCAGACTTAAATCCTAAAATATCTGATTTTGGGTTGGCTAGACTTGATGAAGAAGAAAAGACTCACATCAGCACCCGAATTGCTGGGACCATGTCAGTTTTCATGCCTTCCATCTCCACTACCATAGTTATACAAAATGATTTTATATTCAGCACCAATCCCAAATATTGAGGGAAATTTCAATTTCATTGACCTTTAATTGTGATTTGTAGAGGATATATGGCACCGGAATATGCACTATGGGGTCACCTCACCTACAAAGCAGATGTTTACAGTTTTGGAGTTGTGGCGTTGGAGATTGTCAGTGGCAAGAACAATAACAACTATCTGCCAAGCGAGGATTACGTTTGTCTTTTAGATTGGGTACTTGATCAACTTCATATACCTGCTATGATTTTCAATTGACAAATAACTATGATCCCAACTTTTCTTTAGTTAATATTGGAAAAGGTGATATTATGTTGCAGGCCTGTCATTTGCAACAATCTAAAGACTTTATGGAACTGGTGGACGAGAACTTAGGCTCTGAGGTAGACAAAAAACAAGCAGAAATCATGATTAAAGTTGCTCTCCTTTGCACAAGTGCATCCGCTTCACTCCGACCTACAATGTCTGAAGTTGTAAGCATGCTTGAAGAACGAACGGCTCTTCCAGAGGTGATCCCAGAACTAAATACCTTAAGTGCTGGAGATTTGAGATTTAAGGCCATGAGAGACCTCCACAAGCAGAGGCAAAATCAAAGTTTTAGTGCAAGCCAAACCCAGAATTCGACTGCTGCTCCTGCATTCTCCTCTTCCTATACCTCTGTCCCCGGTTTGTATGAAATAAACACTCAATCAACGCCGTCCTCACCATGCTAGGAGTAATCCTTATTCTGACCGCAGGTTATTTGTTTTTGTACCATATATATATATATATATATAAATATTTAAATCACTTCTGTTGTTGTAGAGAGGGTAGGATGTGACTTGTGAGAAAAGTTTTTGTTTGCCTTTGCCTTGTATATATTTCAGTTATATTATTTGTACAGAATTCTTGAACCGCATGAGTATAATGAAAGTAGGGGCATGAGGACTTGATCAAAAATATTTTTCAACGATATTATTCCTCGATTCTTGTATTCTATATCATACTTTCAGCAACAATATATGTGGAGGGAAATTATATGGTAGAGGAAAAGATAACATGGTGCAGTTTTTCATAGTATTTCCAAACTCGTTTATGGCATCTTAAAGTTAAAATAAATTGGGGACGTGGTAAACAAGAAAACAAACCAAAAACATGATATTAGCTTATAATTTCATGAAACGAAAGAGCTGCAGAAACTTGCATTGTTTCTAGAACTGAAGCAAACGGAGTTTATAACTAGTTTCTAGACGAATCTTCTTGGAAGCTATTGTCCATGGTACTTGATGATTTTTTTTTTTTTTTTCTTAAAATGTCCTTGAATAATGAATAGGCTTATCAACGGAGACAGAGATTCAAACTCAATTAGGATTGAGGTCAAAAACTTTGTAGGGCATTTATTATGAGATCTTTGTAAAAAGTAAATTAGCATAAAAATTTGTAGGGACTTGTGCCTCAAATAACCAGTATACCCCACTGGTCAATTCTTTTTTGCTTTGGTGAGATCTTACTTTCTTGATCAGGGGTCCGTTTGCTAAGTTTGAGCTAGGTCGTTGCTATTTAACGATATTTATCATCGTTAAAAAACTGACTTCATTAACATTTTTAACATCAGTTATTCAATCGAAATCTTTAATTTTTAATTTTTAATTTTTTATTTTCTAACTTTGGCTACTGGCTGGTCTCTGAACAAGTGTGAATGGTGTCCTGATTTTTTTAACACCAGTCGTGTACATTATTTGAGATCGGTCACGAACTGTTGTTAAAAATACCGACTTTGACGTCTCTCACTACGACGTCGGATTGAAAATGGAATTTAGAAAGCTTTAACAATGTTTTTCAAGTCATTAGTCACTGTCTTTATAGTAGGGTGATGTACATGGCATCATAATATGCGTTATATATAGGCTTACAATAGCTATAAAACTTTTTTATATAGTGGAAACTGTTGCTGGAAAGAGTAACAGGAAATAGAAACTATGCAGACATTATGTCCCATCAGGACTGATTAAGGATGATCCTCATTTTATATTTTCTAAAAGTTCACTAGACTAGTTATAGCAGTGATTATTCTACAGGAAATTTAAATCAAAACCTGGTTTTTCTTTTGGCCTTTAAGGAAATACCTTGTTTTGTAACTCTTCATGTATTTGTTGGGGAAATTTGCTACAAACGAAGCAAATAAGACAGAAAATGAAAAGAATGAATGGAAAAGAAAAGCAAAATCACACCAAGAATTTTTATACAGGTTAACCAATTTGACTACGTCTTATTTCTGACGCTGCAGATTTCACTAAGTTGTTGAAGAAATTTGTGACAGAAAAATCACTCAATTACTCTCATATTTCTATGCTCAAAAAATGCTTTCCAAGCCTTATACTCTCAATTTTTCCTCAGAGAATTTGTGCACCTAACTCTTCATAACATTAGGTATTTATATTGTACAAAAAATGGAGAAAAAACCCTCAAAAAACCAACATATACGCGTCAGCAAGCAACCGGCGCCGTGGCGCTACTTCAAAACTATGCACTATGGTGCTGCAGCGCCCTATTCTTACCGATTATTAGAGCTTGCTGGCCCCGCAGCCTGTGACAGTCGAGCATTTCTAGTGCATTAAAAATGCAATAATAAAGGATTATATTAAGCAAAATATGTGTCATAAAAATTGTTGTTTTAATCCGATTTTTATGATAAATTTCACAAAAGTAAAAAGTGAATTTTTAAGGGTGTCATAGTCTTAAACAAGAAAGGAGGGATATGAAAATAAATTGGAAAGCTTAATTGTTGCAAAATGTATTGCAATAAATGCTAAGACAAAAATACAGTTTAAGAAAAATTTATACAGTATTATAATAATGCAATGTAAGGAAGTATATTGACAAAGTTATGCAGTATGAAAATTATACTGCAAAAGTAATGTAGAGTAGAAAATAAATTGTTTAAAGTTAAGAAATATAGAAATTAGACTGTTTAAAGTTAAGCAGTATATGAATTATACTGTGTGGAGGATATGAAGAAGTAAAGAATACTGTGTAAGTTTATAACATTATAAAAAAAGGTATCGACAATATAAGAAAAATACTATCAGTATTTTTCAAAGAAAAGAAGCACAAAGAAAACCAGCACCTCCCATGGAATTCCCTCAAGAAGTTTTCAAAGCACAAGCCTCCAAATCATGTGAAAAAGCAAGAACAAGTAAAGGAGATAAAGATTGGAGAGTTTTCAAGGTAAAAACTTAAGCCTTTCCTATTATGCTTTAGGGTTTTGCTCATGATTTGGATGAGATTTTTATGGGATGTGTTGTCAATGGTTTTCAAAGATTTTTGTGATGCTTAAAAGTATCAAAAGGAAGGACTAAATCTTGGAAATGTTAGGTGAATTCTTAGTTCTTGAAACTAAGCTAAAGTTTATGTGTTACTATGCAACTAAGTGTTTGATGTATGTTATGAGCTATGGTATGTAAGGTAGACATTAAAGCATGATTGGTTTATGCTTTATATTGATGATGATGATGATGGAAAGAAAAAAAAGTAGGGTTTTTATGTTTAAAAAGTAAAAAATTGTTAAACTTTATATTTTATACAAAGTTTAACTAGTTTTCAAGAAATGATGAATATAAAGTTTAACTAGTTTTCAAGAAATGATGGTTTTAAGGACCTAAGAGACCAATTTATTTTTTAAGTATAGCCTGGAATTTGCCAAAACAGTTAGTGTAACAACTTTTGTAAGCAAAGTTTTTTAAAATTCTAAAAGGACTAAATTGTAAAGTTTTATAAAAATTTCAAAAGATTTGTAAATCGGCCAAAATGTCTGCTTTAGCATTGGAATTTCAGGTCAAAGTTATAAAACTTATCGAAACTGTTAGGGCAACATGAATAGTTTGTTAAAATTCTATTTGGTTTGTAAGTTATGAATTTTACGAAATTTTAAGCATAAAATTTTGTACAATGAAAACATTATGAAAATGTTTGATTCAGACCAAGAATATTTTCAAAGTTTAATCCTTGTTAAAAACTAAACGTTTTGGCATAGAATAGTTGTTTTTGGTCTCAGGGTCAAAAAGTCAAGATTTTTATGTTTTAGGTCAAAACCGTAAAATTATGTGAAATTGAGTTTTCACTAAAGAATGTTGGTTTCCTGCACTGTTGCGGACAATGAGTAACCACAAATTTAGAAAGGATCGAAGGTTTTTATTAAGAAATGAAAGAGAATTACATTAAGGGCAAATACGTCAAGGTTCTCACAAACGGGCCAAAATTGTAAAGTTTTGCTAAGAGTCATTTTTGTATGAAAAGGAAACTGAAATTTTGTTTTTGGCAATGTTACAAATAGTAAGGAATGTAGGTTTTGTTAAAACGGGTTCCGAATGTTTTCTAAGACTCATCAAGGGTAAAATGGTCATTTTTCATAAGTGGTTGAAATGGACCCAAAACGCCTGATATCATAAACTCCCCTAAGCGGGAATTTTTCCATAACATGTAAGTAATAAGATGGTAAAGTCACATGAGAAGTTAAGTAAAGTCACTAAGTTTATGAAAACCCGTTAAGGGTAAAATCGACATTTTTAAGAAAACGGCTAAAACAGAGCCGAGCACTCCGAATTAGTAAAACGCTCTTAGACGAAAAATGTTCTATAATAGTTAAGTAATGAAATTGTTGACTAAGATGAGAAAATCTAACTAAGGAATGTTTAAGCTAAATAAAAATAAAGATAATCTAGTAGGTTACAAAGCTAAGTAAAGGGAAAGATAACCTAGTAGGTTACAAAGTTAAGTAGAAGAAAATAGAAAACTAATAGGATACAAAGTAACGGAAAAGTAAACCAATGGTTTACAAAGCCAAGTAAAAGAAAGGTAAACCAATGGTTTATAAAGGAAAGATAAATCGATGGTTTACAAAGTCAAGTAAAGGAGATGTAAAACAATGGGATACAAAGTAAAGAAAAAGTAAGCCGATAGGATACAACGTTAAATAAAAAGGAATAAAGATTTAATGATTAAGTTTAATTATCAATCAAGTAGATTGATAATAAGAAAAGTTAGCTAATAAGTCGAGTGTCATTTGAACAAGACACAAAAGCAGACTAATGGAACGAAAAGAAATGAGACAAGAACGCTAGAGCTAAGTTTAGGTAACTTTCAAACCTTACCTATAGCATGAAGAAAATGATTTTCAAAATACTTTGTATATGTTTGCAAATTTGTTCCAATTGTTATGCAAGTGGTTATTGAAGTATGTTTGCATATGTTATGCATAAAGCTTTAAAAATTAAGTAAACGTTTGTAGTGTATTTGCAAGTATATTTGCATATGTAATGCATAATGTTTTAAAGTTCGAGTTATAATTTGCAAGATGTTTGCAATTATTATGTTAAATGTTATAGATTTTAAGTTATGTCATGCATTATGTTTACTAAGATTACAAGATTAGTAATTAAAACCTTTATGTTAAGATAAGAAATTGTCGTACTAGCTTCCTAACCCAAGGAGAGTGTCATGCTAAAATTATGTTATGGCCTTGGTGTTTGATGGTCAAGCACGTTTGATATGTAACTTGGGCTCATAGTTTAAGAAAGTTAAGAATGATGATAAAATGTTCATAAAAGATCATAAATAGAATTATGCATTATATTATTGTTTGCATTCCTTTTAAGCAAGGTTTTTAAGAAGTACGTTTTGTGAAAATGTTAAGACATGTTTTATGAGAATTGTTTATGAAAAACATTTCATGAGAAAGGTTTTTAAGAGAAAAGTTTTATAATGAGTATTTTAAATGTATTGTTAGATTATGCTTGAACTTACTAGGCAAAGCTCATTACCAGTTCCTTCATGTTGTAGGTAATACTATGGGGGACCAGTAAGACCGGTAGAAGAGCTCGGTGTTGTGATGGACAGATGCGAAGGTTAGGTATGGATATCACTACAAGAAATCTTCCATTTTTCAAGGAAAAAGTTTTCTACTATTAGAAATAGTGTTTTCAAAGTTTTAAGAAAGTCAATGTTTAATGAAATATTTTCTAAGAATTGTTTACAAAAACATTTTAAAAGATATATTTATGAAAAGTTTCAAGCAACTATAAAGTTAAATTTTAAGCTATGTTTCAGTTTACGTTACAACGGATGTTGTAATAGATTTTAACGTATGTATTAAAAAAAGAAAAGAAAAAAAATTTATCCAACATTTTCTTACTAAGTAAGATATAGTTCAAGAAAAGTATGTTTAAAGTTAAAAAATGGTATTTAATAAAGTTAAATGACGGCACGAAAAAGTGGTACGCTACACAGCGCCAGATACTTTTTTTTTTCAATCTTGTTCTTCGACGAAGTTTCTGAGCTTCAATTGATTAGGCTCCACATCTTGAATATTATTTGCGTGGAATACGTATACATATAAGGTTTGTGGGTCCATGACTTTTCAAACTTCCTAGTCAAACATTTTGCAACTCAATCCAAGGAGAGAATTTGAAGAACATACCAAGAAGTTTGTGATCAACTTCATGAACTGAACCGCGTGGAAAATGATTTAAAGGCTCGTAAGTCATGATTGTTTCTATCCTAAATCTAGTCCAAGTAATAGATTATTACGTAAACAACTTCCTTGGTCAACTAAAATTACGAATTAACGCGCATGATTCTTCCCTACTTTTATTGGCCTTTTAATTAGTACATCTTGACGTAATTATTATGTATGAAACTCGGTGCTTCCGTGGAAATAAATTGGATTTACACAGGAAACGAAATAAAAACATGATGGGCCTGATTTAAGCCTAACAAGGGTGGAAATCTAAAATTGGTTTAAGTGTGAAAAAATCCTTTTAATGCACATGGTCATTGGATATTATCCCGCTAATTACAAACTAGCGAGCCCTGATTTACCGGGTGTTTGACAAAGTGGTGGGAACTGCGGTTCCCGCCATAAACTCAGTTATGAACAATATAAAGCTCTCACATGCTACAGTAACAATAAAAAAAATTGCTACAGTGTAAAGCTCTCACATGCTATAGTAAAAGTGGTTCTCACCACTGGTTCCTACCACCTTCCAAACACCCCATTAATAGTTAATGTACTCATTAGATTGGGGCTTAATTTCTGACTTCATAGTAGCAAAGCTTTAACCTAATATAGATTATACAAGAGTGCTTGTAGTGTGTAAATAATTTCTTTTTCTGATACGTAATATATACAAGTAGAATGTAATATATATATATATATATATATATATTTATTTCAGGTTGGAATTGTTAAATATTGTTGTTGCCATTTACTATGCAATACCAATGCCTTTGTTCTTCTTGGAAGTAGTATGTTTTTGTATTATTTTCCGTAAGTTGGAATGTAATTTAAATTTTTGTGTTGATGGAATAATTAATTTTGTCATAACAAGATAGATCAGGATCAGGAGATTTTTCGGATCAATCCATATATATTTCTAATCTATATTTTTATAGAGATTTATGCGGGCTTTGAAGATTTTTGCATTTTCACATTGCATTAACTTACATATTGTATTGACTAGCCGACGCACGTCTGTTAGATCGCCAGTCCTTTCACGGCTCTTGGGCCATTAATTATGCGTCACTTTTGGGGAGTTGTCGGATATTTAATAGGATTCTGATATTCACAACCTACGTACAAACGAGATATTTATCCATGCAGTCTACTTTGGTGTGCTTATGGGCAATGACTTTGGGATAGATTGAGTAAAATCGTGGGTCCCACACGATGATGGGGCCCATCCCTGTGAGGGGCTCGGATAACTGTCCGATCGGACTATTTTGAGCTGCCCATCGAGTAATCCTATACAATCGAAGGGGTTCCATCCCCATCCAATATGGAAGAACGAGAGTCCTCCACGTATTGATGAAAATAAGAAAGTGGACCAATGGACAAGCGCGAAGGGTTGGTGCAGAAAAAATACAAGTTAAAATATAAAGAACCAAAAACACTAAAAAATTACCAAATGAAAAAGGCAAAAAAAAAAAAAATCCTAGCCCCGGGTACTTTTCGTCTTCTCCATTTCCTCCCATCTCTGCAGCAGTTTTCCAGATCAAAATTGCCCAAGCACATAATTATAGATGCACAAAAATGAATTTTTAAATTCAACTTCAACCCATATGCACAAACCCAAGCTAGCTTTCCCAACCAAAATCTTCTCATTAAAAAAATGCTTCTAATTTATCAAAACAAAAATATTCAGCTTCCCCGATCTCAAAGAGAGAGCAAGGCTTCAATATCAAGCTCTTGTCTTAGCTTTTTTTTTTCTTTTAATTTGATTTTTAACGTTGGGCTTCCCGATTCCAAATGAGGAGAGTATGGGATTGGGAGAAGAGCAATAAGAACCAGTTGTTGAAAACTAAGTAAGGTTTTAATTGTCTTTTTATTGTTTGGGGTGAATGTATTCAAGAAATTTGGCTTCAATTGTGTGAGATATTTTAATCTCATATAGAAGAAGTGGCTTAGGAATTCAGTTTTTTTAGAGCCCAAAAATCAATTTTTGTTTGAAAAAGAGAGCAAAAAGTAGATATAAACTTCAGTGAACTTTGCAGGTAGTGGAGAAGGGAACTTTTTGCATTTCAATCTCCTTTTATTGCTCAGCTTAAGTTTCGATCAGCTACGGAAGTGCTTTCCATCGATTTAACTCTATTACGTTCTTTAGTGGGGCAAATGAAAGCAAAACGCGTTAAAAGATTAGGAGGAAAAAAAGATTTAAATTTTTTTAAAAAACTTTACTTTTAATGCCACAGTGGACGCCGCATAGGACACCCGGGACGTATAGGAATAGCCAGCAAGTGAGGCAATATCACTACTTTCCTGATGCCTAGAAATATATACATACATATATATATATATATAGAGGCTGAAATGAGCTGAAAGTTTCTCTCCATGTTTTGTTGAAGAACCAAAAGCTAATCCACCAACACCAAGCTGTTCCAAATATGTTTGTCTTCACCAAGTGGACTTGCCTTCTCTGTTTCGTTTTGTTGAGTTGCTTCATCCTCCTATCCTCTGCTGAGGATCATAAGCCTCTGGATCCTGACGAAAGTAAGCACTATAAAACTCTCTCTCTCTCTCTCTCTCTCTCTCATGCAAGATCTTATCAGCTTCTAATAATTTTTTTTTTATTATTGTTGTTGTCCTTTGTCCATTTTTTCTTTCCTATAAGCTAGGATTTTTAATTCCTCAAACTTTGTGGTGGTTCTAAAAAGGCTATTTCATTACATATGTCAATTATGATAATGTAAATTAAGCTCACGCTCGTAGACGGTTCCCCGTTTTTGCTTATTGCCTATAGCTAGTTTAGTTAAACACGGTCACTTGTTGTTCATGAAATTAAGAAAGGAGGACCCTTCAGCTAAACAGTCTCACACTTGGATTTCTGCCCACTTTTTAAAGTTGAATTTGATGGCCGTTAAAGGGTAAGAGGGGAAAAAAGAAGAAAAAAAAGGAATATAAAAAATAATGCATCAATCATCCTTCGCCCTTTACTACGATTCCATATGTACGTAAATATTATGTAGTAAGAAATATATTTAATTATATTTAATTGATTTTTTTGGTAGTTTAAACATATTTAATTGATTTAATGCAACCCCTATATCATCCTGCCAATTTCCGATTTCTGACCTACTATCTTTATTCTCTCCAAGCCATAAATAAATGAATAAATTGCCTCAACACACATAAATATCAAAACGACCACGTTACCACACTGTTCGTGTCATACCAACAGACGACGAGCGCAATTAAAGCTGAAGAAAAGTCTTGTCCGTCATGGAAATAGATCATAAGAGATCCTAACTAGATGAGCAGAATAATTTGGCAAAGCCTTTCAAAAACCATTATGTCGTTTTCCAATATGCCAAATGCCGAGGCAAGGCATACTTCAAGTAAAGAGGTACGTTACCGATGTTAAGCATAGAAATTACAACTACTAAGTGTGGTGGCTTAACGGTAGTAGAGTACCATTGTGGGGGTCTGCAGTTAAATGTTCAAGTTGGTGACTCTTTTAAAAAAGTCTTCAATGTGAAAGCTAACTGTTTGCACCCCAAACTTCAAAAACTCCTAGTTTGTCTCATGAATTTTGATTTTAGTCCTATTTACCCTTTTTGTTAGAATTTTTGGTTAATATTAGACTTAAAAAAAAAAAAAAGAATTGAGAATAGTCACTTGGTTTTTTTTTTTTTTTTTTTTTTTTTTTTTTGTAGTTATTTTAACAGAATTTCTTGTATTAAGATTACATGATCACTCACCCTCTTTTTTTCAGTATAATTCTAATAGAAATTCTAAAAAAAAAAAGATAAAGTGGGACCAGAAACTAAATTCACGAGCAATGTAGGAGCTTTTAAAGTTTAGAAGACAAAAATAAGAATTATACTAAATTCAAGGACACTAATCTAATACTTATTTAGAGTGATTAAGACCACTCAGACTTTTTCTTTAAAAAAAAAAAAACAAAATAACAAAAATAAAAGAGAATTACGCCGTTGTTAAGTTCATTTCCAATAATGCTATTCGATCTCTGTGCGATCCTCATGTTTGATGCCCTTAATTAACTGCCACAATGTGAGCCTACGTGACCAAAACTTTTTAGTCGGTGTGAGTTCGTTTCTTCTGAGAGTAATAACAGCCGGGTAGTTTGTCTTTGTCCTTATTTACGCGTGGTACTGAATGTTCGCTTTCATTATATTATGTGGATCTTCACGAATCGTCTCAATCAGGATTGTCCCTTTCTTTCGTTGAGGTTGTAAATTGGCAGGGCCTAGACTTTTCCAGATTCATCATTTTAAAACAGGGAAGACGAGGGATAAGCGGTTAAAAAGTGCAAAAAAAAAAAGCATTAAATTACAAAAACATCCTCAGCACTTAATAACCAATATTGTTTAAAAAGATGCTTGATACAATCTAGCTAGTTGCAAGGGTTATTTATTTATTTATTTATTTATTTGGATTTTATAATTGTTTTTTGATTGCAAGTTTTGCCTTTCTGGCGTGTGTGAATCCTTTAACATTGCATGACGTTCTTCTTCTTATTATTTTTTTTTTATGTAAAAAAGCAGTTTATCTTTTCATAGTCTACATTTTACTTTTATTCAAAAAGTAACCTTGTGTCTTTATATCATGAATTTAAATCTAATTCAAAAATCCACATGTTTTCCTAGTGAACAATTAGTTTTGACTTTAAAATATCCAAAATACCCTTGAAAGAAAAAAACAAAATTCTAAAAATAAGAAAAAAAAAGAGTATAATCTAACGTTTTTCTTCTCATTGCCTAAGTTTAAAATTTCTTACTTCCTTCATTTTTTTTAATATTCGAGAACATTTTAATATTTTTTGAAGTAAAAGTTAGCTGTTGACTAGGAAAATCTATGAATTTGTGTTTCAAATATAATTCATGATGTACATGACATTTAAATAACAAAAAAAAAAAAAAAAAAAAAACTGAAGAGCGTCAGACCATTAAAGTTGCTATGCTTATGCACTATCTGTTGCATTCAGAACAAAATATATTCAATTCAAAAAATGTTGTATAGCCTGATGGGGCCGAGGCCCTGCCCGAAACAAACTGATAGGATATATGGGGTCTTAGCCTGATAGGACCGGGTTATGTAATTGTTTGGTAGGATGGCGAGAATCGTTGGTTATAATTATTTTTATTATAATATAAAAAAATTTTATATTATAATAATTTTTTTTATTGTTATTATAATATGTAAGAGTTTTATCCTGTTTATAATTAAAAGAAAAAAAAAGATGTAAACCACTTTTAGCATGATATTGCTCATTTAATCTACTTCTCATTAATTTGCAGTGCGAACACTCCAAGCAATTCTCGCCACAATGAAGGCCGAACACCTGGATTTATCAAGCAACACTTGTGAATTCTCTGATTCCAAGACGAATAGCTCCATTAACTGTACCTGCGACGCCACTTTTTGTCATATTAAAGAGATGTACGTCTAACCTTCTCTTATGATTCCTTTTAAATAGTTGTAAATTTGATTTGTTAACCGAGCTTATTTCATCTAGAAGCTGACCGATTCTCCTGATGAGATCATATCATACATTATTGCAATGGTTTCATTGCATTGACGTTGAACAAAGATATATCTGATAATTTAGTACTACACCTGTTTAAATTTGATGTCCAAAATAATTTCTAACTAACTATATCACGCTATAAAATTTTAAAAATTTGAAATGTTTTTCACTAACCTTCTTTTCACACGTTATTGTTTGAGTCCGTTAAACGACGTAGTAAAATGTACATAGTATATACACTGTCTCGTATATTAAAAATATGAAGGTGATGTGAATCTCTATCTACTAGATAATCTCCATCGCACTGTGGCAATAATATTTCCTCTTATTTTGCCTTTTTTTTTTGTGGTATATTAGTTTATTTACCAAATGAAGATCAAAATGGACAGGCAATAGTTGTTTCCTGAAGCTCATGTAATCATTTTCCCCCTTTTTTTTTTAATTGGGTTTTATCATTGGAGGTTCTATGGGTTAAGGAGATATATTGGTTCAAAATAATATCATTAAAATAGTTACTATACAATTATATAGTACAAAATATAATATCATTATGATAATTACATAGTAATTATGGTTATTTTCAAAATATTGAGTAAATTGTGTTAAATTTCACAATAATTTGTCGAATAGTATAATTTTTTTTTTGCAAGGTTTTAATACTAAAGCATCTTTGCAACTATTTTATCGGATATATCAAAGTTTCAAATTTTCAGTTCATTTAGTAGAAACTCTTTTATATATATATATATATATATATATATATGTATAATATTCAATTAACGAATCCCCAATTTAAAGTCTCTTTTGATTCCTCTTGCTTTATAGGGTTATCGGAGTCTAGTTTTGAAGATATTTTGAATATCATGTTTAATTTTGATTTTATAATAATAATTTGGTCATATTATAATTTTTCTCAGCTATATATGCTTAATTGAAAAAGAACACAAGGTGAGTCTGCCCAATAATATTAAGCAGTTTTAGAGTGTACTATTTAACTAACTAGGAATTTCTTGTTGAATTTTTTGGACAGTTATCCTCCATCTCCTTATTTTAAAAAGAGTGAGAAATAATCTATATATAATTTTCTTTGCATTCTTATTTCATGAGTTAAAACTCTACTATTTACAAAATAGTAAGTTTCAAACTAAAAATAGACTAGATATTAGATTAACACCATTTTAAAGTGGAAAAAGAATATTTTTCTGATTTTCTTCTTGCTTAACTGAGCCTGTTTCATGAGTTAAAATCTCGCTATTTATAAATTAATGAGTTTCAATCTATAAATACACTAGATATTAGCTTTAACACCATTGTAAGATGAAAAAAGAATATTTTTCTAATTTTCTTCTTGCTTAACAGAGTTCTGAAAGGTTACGGTCGTAAAGGCAGGATTCCAAGTGAAATTGCCAACCTCACATATCTTGAAAAGCTGTAAGACCATTTTTTTTCCCCTTTTCGAAAGAATGTAAGGCCCTCTTTCGTGTATGCATTACCTTTATAACTTTTTTTCATCAAAGCGGTATGATAGACGGAGAGCAGGCGAGACCAGAATTTTTTATTTTTTATTTTTTCAGCAGGGACGGAAATTAAAACAAAACTTTTAACTAAAAAAATATTTTAATTCAATTTTTGAATTTATGGTTTATAAAATTATGAATTCATATCATATTATGGCTGAGCTTTTGTTTATTCAGTATTTTTAATTGATATATAAGTTTTTAAAATTCAAAAGATAAAATTTTTAGGGTTATTGAAACTTTTCTAAAAGATTTAACGTAAATATTGCAAATTTAAAATTTCAGTTGGGCAAAATAATAAGTAAAGTGCAAAAATAACCTATTTTTAGGCTTATATAAAAAAGAACCCACTTGGATCAATGGAGGCAATTGTCCTCACTGAGCCTAAGTGACTCTACGACTGTATGAGAGTGGGGATCTGTACTCTTTTTTCTTTCTAGGTTGCTTACAATTTTGGTCCAAATTAATTATTAATTTGAATCATTTTAGTTCAAAATATTTTAGCATATAAAAGCTTTACATTGTATCTCACTTTTACTTTGTAATATAGTTTGTGAGAGCTTTATACTAGTTGAGTTCAAAACAATTGGGTCTGGAACACCGTTAATTTCCTGTTTAAATTTTATCTAGAAGGTTTTATAATAAGACATTGGGGATCGTACAAGTTATGGACTCGACCTGATCTCTTGTAAAATCCTCTCCAATTAGTTTAGGATTTTGTTTGGGAGAATGAGAGAAATAACAAATTTTGACACTTTTTAAAGTAGATAACATGTTTTAAAAATATTTATAGTAAATAACATATTTTGATGTAAATTGTTTATTTACTGTGTAAATAAGAATTACTTAGATTGTAAACAAGGGGGTAAATAAATTATTTACACCTTAAATCCATTTACTATATAAATAAGAATTATTTACACTATAAATGAGGGGGTAAAGAAATTATTTATGCCATGAATCTTTTATTTACTATAAATTTTTTTAAAACTTGATATTTACTACAATTAGTTTTAGAATAATGATATTTATTACAATTTTTGTGTTTTTTTTCTTTTAGCTAATTATTTGTGTTAAATTCAGATAACTTGGATTTTATACTTTTTTGTTTTATTTATATAATATTAGAGTAGGGGGCTAGACATATGATTAGAAAAAAGGGCAGTTGTAGTAAGTAATTTTTCTTAAAAAAAAAAACTTAAGAAAGCAAATAGATAGTTTTAAATGTTTGAAGAAAATTAACATATCTATTAGGTAAATGAATTATTTACCAAACTAATTACATTTGCCAACAAGGCTAAATTTGGTATTTTGTTTTGGGTTAATATGAATTTTACAATAATTGGCCTCTTTTTTAACATTTATCAGAACTTATACTATTAATTTTTGTTCTCTCATAAATCTGGACTATTTCCCTTCTTGTCCTTTAAGTCTATTAGTTTAAGTTCAATCCACTTATTGACTTAATCATTTTCTTACGCCTAACACATCAGTTTGTATGCCCTCTCTGTGTCTGTGTGTGCATTTATTTATTTAGTTACTAAAGTCGAGAAAATATTTTAAAAAATTGCTAGAAGTCTATTTTTATTCCTTATTATTTGTTTATAAATTTACTTTGTCTGTTCCCCTGTTGAAATTAATCTTTGATCCATCACTGGTCACATGTTAGAGTTAAATATTTTTAAAGTAATTGTCATATAAATAAATGAGATATATATTTTTTATCTTTTGTTTTCACACTTACATTATAATAGCGGTCTTCAAGTCTTAAAACATTAATTAACTAATTATCAATAAGATTAATTTCTTCATATAGCTGTCTCAATGACCTCCAAATACAAGCATACCAACACAATAAACTGAGAAACATTAAAATATTTTAAGTTTGGAGATATAAATGTCATAACTGTTCAAGTTCGAGTCTAATAAGTTGTATTAACATACTAACTTATATATTTTCTAAGAAAAAGTAAATTGAACAAAATAATTCCATGCACTCACAGAATATTATTTATCATAACAATAGCTTTATGAAGTTCTTGTCAAAAAAGAGAGTGTAAAATATTATTGTTACTAATATATATATATATATATATAATTTAGTACATTAGAAGGTCTTCCGTATTTCTTTTGCACTACAATAATATGATCTCATTAATCACAGTGATCTGACCCGCAACAACCTTTATGGCTCGCTTCCAGTAGAATGGACTAGATTGAAAAACTTGAATTATATGTAAGCAAAATCATAATGGTTCTTGTTTCTATTCTGTATTTACTTTTAATCGATGATAACCCTCAAAATTTTCTTTGTAGCTCTCTTACTGCCAATCGCTTATCGGGACCAATTCCAAAGGAGTGGGGAAACTTCGCTAATCTCACTTACTTGTATAATCCGATTGATAGAATTATTAACGACATTCAAGTTTCCTTTGGCTCACTACAAGAAAAGCTACATTTAACGACATATTATTTACAACATGTAGTTTTTGAATGTTGTTGAAAAGTACATACAACATCTCCAACAAAGATGTCATTAATAACATTTGAAACAATAATTAATGACTTCTATATAGATGTCGTATTAAAGCTCTTCTTTTAACGACAATAGTTTAGTGTCGTTAAATTTTATAAGGATAAGTAGGAAATGTCGTCAAAGTCTTGGAGAATACGACACCCCTTATAGACGATATTGGTCAAGATATCGTCTATAAGAGATA
The DNA here is from genome assembly GCA_946598075.1 of Artocarpus hirsutus. NCBI lineage: Eukaryota > Viridiplantae > Streptophyta > Magnoliopsida > Rosales > Moraceae > Artocarpus > Artocarpus hirsutus. Next base: position 19,422 of record CAMOHE010043572.1, on the reverse strand, counting down.
TCGAAGAATTTCTAAGGCTTTGACAACATCTCCTATTTATCGTTAGATAATTTAACGACATTAAACTATTGTCGTTAAAAGAAGATCTTTAATACGACGTCTATATAGATGTTAATTATTGTTTCAAATATCATTAACAACATGTTTGTTGAAGACGTCGTTATATATACTTTTCAACAACATTTAAAAACTATATATTGTAAAAAATATGTCATTAAATTTAATTTTTGCCTTCTTTTATTCTTCTTCTAATTGCCATGTACTTGAAACTGATCAATTTGCAGAAGCTTAGAAGCCAACAATTTTTCTGGTCCTGTCCCTCGCGAGCTTGGAAAATTGGTCAACCTAACAGACCTGTAAGTCATAGTATAAGTACCACTGTGAGTAAAGATGAGTACTTTTCTTTTTTTAAAAAAAAAAATTTGGGGTCTTTCTCCGGTAAGGATACATACGTTTCTTACAATACAATCTAATCCAAATTACAATTTTGACATATATCTGACGGCTAAAGAAAAGTCCTACAGGTAGGTTATTATTATTTTTTTCCACAGTAGATATTGCCTAAATTTTCAACTTGGCTGGTAACCTTCTGCGCTGAATTTCTTATATTGCTAGGATACTCTCCTCTAATAAATTCGTGGAATCGTTGCCGGAGACACTTGTTAACCTGAAGAAGTTGACGGATCTGTAAAGCTCTGATTAATTTATTTAATGCATGTTTATTCTTACATATATTGTTATTAAGATAAATTTACATTTTTTATCTTTCGGAATGGGCAGGAGGATTAGTGATAATAATTTTGACGGTAGTATGCCAGAATTTATTGGGAAATTGACTGAGCTCACGAGATTGTAAGATATTTTTCGATAGAAATATGTCTGAATCCTAAAATTAATTAACCCTTTCATTTATAATTTTTTGCATTATAATGAAGGGAAATGCACGCAACCGGAATGAGAGGACCGATCCCTGCTGACTTCTTTCACAGTTTAGGAAATTTAAAAGATTTGTGAGTACATTGAACTTAATTTACAATGGGCACGGATTGCAACTTCAGTATCGTTTTTTTATTCATGTCATCTTTCATGTCCTTTTAACAATATCATAATGCCACTGATAAAATCATGTCTTGTTAATTAAAATATCCTAATATTAGTTAAAATGTTATATTATTTAAAACATTTTAATTGATGTGGTGTTATATTATTGCGGGACATGAAAAGATGGAAGAAAAAAAAAATAACATGTGAGTGGATCCATCCCGAAAGGTCTGCAATTACAAGCTGTACCATGTGAATTAAAAGAATTCAGTTCCATTAATTTTTTTTTTTATTTTTTTCGCAGGAGGATATCTGATATGGAAGGAGTCGAGTCTCCTTTTCCTACTCTTAATGACAACATTACTAAAATAAAGCACTTGTATGTGGGGCACAACTTTATTTAGATGTTTATTTATAGATCCACCTTTTTTTAACTCAAAATTACATGCCCCTAAGAATTCAATAAGTAAGTTAACCTCGAACCATGTCTTCAGGATTTTGAGAAACCTGAATTTATCTGGACCGATCCCACCAACCGTCTGGCGGCCGGGCCTCGATAAAGATGATCGTAGGACGCTGTAAGTTTTACTGTAACGTTGCGTTAAAATTGTGTAATAACTATTATGTGCATGAAGAGCATAAAAGTTTCTGCCTATATTGTTTATTTATTGATTGAAAGTGCAAGATGAAGAACAATCCATTTAAACGGAAAAATAGGTCAATCTCAATCCCAAATTTTATCCCCTTTACTGTGATCCCTAACTTTCAAAAGGCGTGAAACTAAACCCTGATCTATTCGTTCATTTCAATTTAGTTCATTTTATTAATTGAGTATTAAAAAGAGGACAAATATGTATGTAATGCTGATAGAAAATAGTATTCTGCTGATAGAATAGAGAATACTCTACCAAACGAATAGCATCTCTATTTTGTTCCTTTTTTCACACCCAAATCATTAAAAGGACTAAAACTCATAGATCGAAGTTAAATTCGGGATGTTTTAAAGGTGATGGACTAAGTTGGACTGATGATAAAATTCAGGTTCTATTTGTAGAACTAGCTAAAAGAGTGGGTTACTTTTTTTAATGGTCCTTGGTTTTACTGTGAACCTCACTTTAGTATCTGACTTTTAAAATACTCCAAACTTATTTACCTTGATCCATCAGTTTGTTTCAATTTTAGTCCTTTTTGCCTATTAGGTGTTAAAAGTTGAACAAAATATGAATAAAATTTAGTTAGTGGAGGGTTAATTTATTTATTTTTTTTCCTGAACCATGGGCACATTTTATATTCTATTAGTAAAATACTATTTTATGTGTTGTCTTTTTTTTTTTCCTTTGAATCTAATTGATGAGAAGAACTAAAACTGAACAAAATGATAGATTAGGGATTAAGTTTGAAATATTTTAAAAGCAAAGGACTAAAGTGAAATTGAAGATGAAGTTCAAATATCCGAGACTGACTAATGAGAAGCATTCCTAGAAATATGGACAATATCCAACAGATGTACTAAGTTAATTCTCCTCTATTCAATTTATTCAAAAAAATATGGATCTAGATAATGTAGTCTCACAGTTTAAAAGTTCCTAATTAATTATGTTGGACGGAGAAATAGTTTTATACGTTCATGAGAAAAAGATATATAGGCCGTTTGAAATACGGTTGTAGCTATAACTATGAACAGTGTAAAGCTCTCAAATGTTATAGTAAAAAGCTACAGTGTAAAGCTTCTACATGCTATAGTTCTTAAACCAAAACAGATAATTTAAATTACTCTCCCAAACACCCTATTGATTATTGGTATGGGATCTTAATTACAGAGCTTCAAAGAAAAAACAATAGAGATTATTCACAGTTTACACGTTCTTTCTTCATGTTCACATTTTTTTGAGAACAATGTTTACATTTATATCCGTCTAGTTATTGTCGCCTGATCTTGGTTTGGTTATATATATTCGAAGTGATATTATTCTGATTTATATATTTTTGATGATCCGAAATTATTATTTTCTGATAATTGTGCAATTTTGCCAGAGACCTGAGCTTTAATAAACTTGAAGGAGCACTACCTGATAACACCGCCCCACTAAAATTTACGTAAGCATATAATGATTGTAATATTCGGTATTTATTGAATTTTTTTTTTTTATTTTCGTAGGGTTATAATTACGCTGCTTACAAAATTATAGGTCTGAATTTAATATAAAGTATATTTTTTAAACTGGGTCTATTTTGTTAGAAGTATTGCTCATGTTTATTATGCTTCCATGGGGGAGGTAATATTTATGTAATTTTCCATGTTATTATCAGATTTTTGGGTGGCAACAGCCTAAATGGAAGTGTACCAGACCTATTTCTCAACTTCGTTAAAAATAAATTTGTGTACGTTCCTGAACTTAAACGACACGCATTTGGTGGGATTTCAATCACATTCCTCTCTCTTTTTTTTTTTTTTTTTTTTTCTTTTTAATAGTATATTATATAACGTCAAAATAGGGGTACGTTTAATATTTTATCAAATTGACGTCAAATGTTATTGGACATGGGAGGTGAGGGGTATTCTTTTATGATCTTTGTTAGCTGAATATTTTCTATTAATAGTGTGTGTTTTTAAATCATTATATCTAATAAAAATCAATTTATAAATTTGATAGTTAAAAAAAAAATACCTATTTATACATTACTTTTTTTAATGCTTACGGAGAAATATCAACCTTTCTGTGCCACAATCTTGTACTTTTTGGGCATGTGCATGTACGGCCATAGTATTACATATCTGAGGTCTCCGTAATCTCCTCGATACATATATAGTTAACATAAATATTAATGTCCATTTTAATGAGTTCTTCATATTAGATAGCTAAATTTTCTACGTACGAGTCATTATCATATTTTAAGTTTCTACACCAATGGTCCATTTCAGTTTGGCAATGGCACAATGGTTTAAGAGACGTGAATTAAGGCTTGCTTATATGCTCTCAACACATGTTAGATCTTTGCCAGTATAACCTCCCTCTTATTATGTTTCAGGGTATGAGATTAAGCTCTGTGTCCTGTGTCGTCAATATACACTAGGGGCCTTTGAGGTCTTGCATGTGGAATTTTGACGGACCCTTTATTATTCCAGTTGCGAGCACCGTTAATTCCTTTTTTATTAAGTAAAAACCTAGGGTTATATTATTATTAGACCAATTATAAAATTTGGCTATAGCTTAAACCTGCATCTCCAATTAAACATGAACGCCTATAGATTCTTTAAATATAACTTTTATGGGATTCTCTGCAGTGATCTTTCCTATAATAACTTTACGTGGTCAACTGCCAAGTGTGATCTACAGAGTGAATCTACGTGAGAAACTTTTAATCTTAAGACTAATTGCTAATTGCTATATATTATCTTTGAGTAGCTAAATTAGAACTTTTTTTTTATTTTCCTTTTTTAAAAATGAGGCAGGTCTGTAATAACATATAAAAGTTCCTCGATGAAGAACCAGTAAGTTTATTCTCTACTACCACAATATATCACTTGCGCCATTTTATGGGTCTATTATATATCTCACTGACTGCCATGCAAATCTTTTTTGTATATACATAAATGCTTACGTTAATATATCTATATCTATATATATATATATATGTCTGCATATATCTATTATAATAGATATGGTGTTATTAATACATACATACATTTGCTAATCCTGATGTCAACAGAAAAGGACTTCTTCCATGCTCAGATAAACCGGCCAATTGTTCAGAATGTACGTATTTGTTCTTGACATATTTGAGTACTTATGCTTTTATCATAAATTTTAAAAATAGAGAAATAAGTTGAGAAAATGTTGAAAATACGAGTATTTATGTATTTCCCCCACTATATTACCACTCAAAATAAAAGATAGATATTATTTGAGCCAAACCTATTCGGAAAATCTTTGGTCAAGATATGTACAAAAATCGCAAGGAAATGGTATTTTTATAAGATTCAATTTTCAATTCTATGGTTCTAAAGTGATCTTTTATGAGATTTAAGTAACTTTGTTTAGGGCTGGATCATGTCCCTTTTAAACTTTAAATTTTTAATTTTCTTTGTAATATTTTCTAAAAACTTTTACTTATAGCCTGTTCATGAAAAAAAAAATAATACTATACACCTACTCAATAATAAAAATTATAACTAGGTCTCTCTCAACTAAAAAAAATACCATTTTTATTAACTTCTAATATTGTTTTTTTTAACTTTTATGCCTCCGACTTGGCATTATTTTAGTATTAAAGGCGAATGATTTTACGTTTGACTGGTATAGTAAATTAATAATATGCATCCGCTCTACAACAAATGTAGTTTTAGCTATATATTTTTTAAGCCAAAAATGTAATTTTGTGGCTAAAATATGATTTTTTGTTACAAAATGGAATTTGTAAATACTTATTATCCGTTACAAATTATAATTAGTAGCAAATAATACTTTGTCACTAAATGATCGAAATTGAATTCTGACAAAAACTTGAAACAAGTAGCGTCAAAATTTAGGTTTTGTAACTAATTTTAAAGAATTAGTGAAAAAAAAAAAATTGCGACGAAACACATTTGAGTAAATTCTACGAAAGCATTTTGTCACTAATACTACTCAAAATGTCTACGACTTAAACATTATTAACTTATGTAGAAGCAATTTTTTGTTGGATTATTTACCTTTTTATATCATGTATTTTAAATTTATCCAAATTCTATACTTTCAGTTTTTGATCTTATCGAATCTATACCTTTAGATTAGATTTAATACATAAATTTAAAATAAAGGTATAAAAAGATAAATATCCCTTTTTTATTTGGCTACAAATTCTTTGGAACCTTAAGATTTGACCATGTAGTTATGTCTTTGCTGCAAAGAAATACCTTGTAGCTAAATACATTTTATAGCTGATTCTCGTAGCCATAAAATTTTGACATATTGCTAGAAAAATGGTCTGCAGCTAATTCTAACCCTTTTTTTAGTACCATAAAAAAATAACAATATGCATACATGTGACAGATCGTCGATCACTTCACATTAATTGTGGTGGGGACAATGTAACCATTGAAAATGGCATGGGTAGCCTTTTATATGAAGGTGACAAGATTGATAAAGAGACTGCTGCAATGAATGTCATTCAAACATATTGGGGATTTACCAGCACTGGAGAGTTCATGGGCAATGAAGAAAATGATGAATATCGTTTGGAAAGCAATATCTATGATAGAGAGAATTCATCACTTCTCTTGTACACTACAGCAAGAATATCTCCCCATTCTCTCACCTACTATGGATTTTGCCTAGAAAATGGAGTTTACACAGTCAAACTTCATTTTGCAGAGATCATGTATGTAGTTACAGATGGTAAAGAATATAACAGCCTTGGGCGACGCATATTCGACGTGTACATTCAGGTTTGTTGAATATATATATCTATATATATATATATAGTTTGTAAAGCTATCAAAATGGACTGCTTCAAACAGGTCCGCATGTGGCTTGCCTCTATTATTACCTTGTGTCTGACCCAAGCATCTAGACCAGACCTAGGTTTATGTGTGTCACAACTTAAACAAATCTTATGAATGGTTGTATGACAATTTTTTTTTTTAAGCGTAATATGAATAGACACATTTTTAAAAGTACGGCATAACATACAATTTTCTCTTTCTAAAAATCCAGAGAACGAATTCAATTGAAGTATGTTTTTCAATTTATCCTCATAAAAAGTATTACAATAAAAGAGAAATGAATGTTTTATTTATTTATTTTCTGATAAATGCAGAATAGTTGAGAACGAATATAACTTCCAAAGAAATCGACTCTAAGGTCTTCAATAATCCTATGCTTATAAGTGGACCTCATTTAGCGACCTATTTAGATAATAGCTGACTGAAAGGCTAACAGCCTCGTGGCATTTAAAAAGAAAGGAATGTGGCTAGCTAGTTCCTTTTTCTTTAAGTATTCTTTGAGGTGAAACAATTTTTTTCAGGGAACGAGAGAGTTGAAAGATTTCAATATAAAGGAGAGAGCCAATGGAACTAGTGAGCCTGTTGTAGTACCCTTCAATGTTACCGTGACGGACCATACCCTGGAGATCCGGTTGTATTGGGCAGGGAAAGGAACTACTTGCATTCCGAGTAGGGGAGATTATGGTCCTCTTATATCTGCCATATCTGTGTGTCACAGTAAGTCATTTTTATCCGCCAAAAACATGCTTTTCCTTTTCTACTCAAAGATATAATAGAGGGAAAATTTTGATCAGACATAGAAGCAGCAATATCTTTGTTCATGTTATGTACATTGCGGTTATGGTCTAATGAACTTTGTTATTAGATATATTTGAACCCTATAAAGGAAACTAAATTAATTTCTTTGATTCTCGTTTTACTATATTGCCCATGACATATTTCTGTGATTTTCTAATTTTCAGGTTCTAAAGGGCATTGTGAAGGTGAGTTTTATAATTTAAATATTACAAGGTCATGTTTTCTGGTTGTTTGGTTTCCTGATGGGCATATTTTCTATTTGCAGAACGTAAAACAAAAAATAGGACAGCTATTGTGGCAGGTGTTGTGACTTCAGTTGTATGCCTAATCTTCTTCCTGGTCGGCATGATCACTTGGAGAAGGAATTACCGGAACAGATATAGAAGACAAAGATCAGGTTTGTCATTGAAGATTCACTTCTAGAATGTGAAGTTGCAAATTAATAAACAAAGTTCATTTGCATTTGTTTGGTCTCCTTTCGAATTATTTTCTTTACACTAACGTAATAAATCCTTCTGATTGCTCCGAATCTGCTGGCAGACCTTACGGGGCTAGAGCTAATAACGGGTTCCTTTACTTTGAGGAAACTAAGAGCTGCGACAAACGATTTCAGTCCCGACAACAAGATTGGAGAAGGTGGTTTTGGAAGTGTTTACAGGGTATGATCATGTATACCAGACGTTGTATATATGTTGGTTGTTCCAATTACATGTTGAGCTTGCCTCGTTAATTTCAAGAGCATGGAATTTAAAAAGTGAAGTGATGCCAATGCAGGGTCAATTATCAGACGGGACAGTTATTGCTGTGAAGCAACTATCTTCCAAATCAAAGCAAGGAAATCGTGAATTTGTGACTGAGATAGGCATGATATCTGGTTTGGAACATCCAAATCTAGTAAAGCTTTATGGATGTTGTATTGAAGGAAACCAATTGCTGCTGGTATATGAGTACATGGAAAACAATTGCCTTGGCCGTGCCCTTTTTGGTAAACTTGTTTATCATTTAATCCTTCTCTATTGTATACCATATGAAACGCCATACTGAAATCTGATGCATTAGATCGTTTTGGTTTCTGTATAGTATCAATGCTAACACTACTTATATCGCCTTGTTATCTCGTCATGGTGCAGGAACCAATGGTCCGAAACTGAATTGGGAAAAGAGGCTCAACATTTGTGTTGGAATAGCCAAAGGCATTTGCTTTCTTCACGAAGGGTCAGCGCTCAAGATTGTTCATCGAGACATCAAGGCTACAAATGTTCTGCTCGATAGGGATCTTAATCCTAAGATATCAGACTTTGGTTTGGCTAAGCTTCATGAAGAGGATAACACACATATTAGCACTCGAGTTGCTGGAACTATGTGAGTATCTTCATAAGTTTTTACATCTTAATGTGCCATGACTTCAAAATAAATAACTTCCCTCAACATACGGATCCTGCTCTATTGGCTTTTTATTAGAGGATATATGGCTCCAGAGTATGCGCTATGGGGTTATCTGACGGAAAAGGCGGACGTTTACAGCTTTGGAGTGGTTGCATTAGAAATTGTTAGTGGGAAATGCAATACAAGCTACAGGCCACAAAATGAATGTGTTTGCCTTCTTGATTATGTAAGTTAGGAAAAGGCCTTTTTCCATTGTTCCTGCATATATGACTTGAAGTTTTGTTGGGTCGAGTCCTTTGTTAATTGGTTCATTATTCTCTTGCAGGCATTTGTTTTGCAAAAGAGAGGAGACTTGTTGGAAATTATGGATCCAAAATTGGGAAGTGAATTCAACAAGGAAGAGGCAAAAAGAATAATCAAAGTCGCTCTTTTGTGCACAAATGCGTCTCCGGTGCTAAGGCCTACGATGTCAGAAGTGGTCAGCATGCTTGAAGGAAATACCATTGTTGAGGAACTCATCTCTGATCCTGGAATCTATGGTGATGAGTTTGGAAATGATTTGAGATTTAAACCTCTCAGAGCCTACCATCAACAAGTTCAAAAGAAAAGCAATGAGATTGAAGAACAGGGCAAAAATTCTAATTCGAACGCATCACAAATCGAATCCTCCACAAGTACTTCTGCACATGATCTCTACCAGATAAATCCTGAATCCTTGACCATTTCTGGTCATGATCTTTACAAGATCAATCCGGATTCCATGGACATCAGTGACATTTCTTCTAATTTTATGTCCAATAAAAACTCTTGAACTACTAGTATTCTTTTCCTGTCCTTGATCACGCTAATAATACATCTTTCCATCCGAACTCTTTGTGTAATGCAACAAGTGAATTCGAGTTGAATTATTTTGTATGAAGTTTATTCCTTTCAAAATTGGGTTCTAATTAGTAATTTTTTGCTCATAAAAAAATAAGTATGTTGAGTTGAGTGCTGGATAACAGACGCACCAAGAAGTAGACACGCCTTATGCGATGAAGCTGACAATTTTTTTTTGCAGGCTTCGTATATTACCTTATCGAAAAAATTATACCATATGGCAAGTTTTTTTTTTTAATGAAATTAAATTGACAAAATTTTCAAAATATTGTAAGAATAGCAAAATTACACAACAATTATTATAATGATGTTACATTTTTGTTTTGTCTTTATAATTACATAATAATTATTTTAATTATACTAATTTTTGTTATTTTTGCAATATTGCTAATTTTTTTTTATATATTTCAACCTTGTCACCAAAATTTATTATATCTCTTACATTTTAGGATATATATTATGGGTTAATTACATAATTGTACCTCCTAGTTTTAACTATTTTTCAATTTGTCCCTCTGTTCGTAATAACTACAAAGGTATCTTTGAAATTTTAAAAACTTATTTCAATTTTATCCTCATGAATAAAAAAAAAATTGGGCAAAACAACATGCTACCCTTAAATATTTATGATAAATATTTTATATATTAAAAAAATAAAAAATATATTTTTAGTTTTATGACCTTTTAATTTGAAAATATATTTTTTAAATTTTTCTCAAAAAGAAATATATATTTCATAAACAAATTAGGTTTATTCAAGGATATTTTTATCTTATCTCCATGTTTTTTAAGTCAAAAAAGTCTGTAAGGGTAAAATTAAAACAAGTTTTACAATTCAAAGGATACCTTTATAGTTTTTAAAATCAGGGAGACAAATAGAAAAATAATAAAAATTAAGAGGTATAGTTATGTGATTAACTCTATATATTACTGAGGGTCAGAGTTTGAATCTCATTCCTGTTAAAAACAAATTAATAAATAAATAACTAAATGAGGAATATTTACCTTTTTATACCTTGTGTTTTAGGTTTATTAAAAATCTATATCTCAGCTTTAAACTCATCAAATATGTATATTTAAATTAGATTTAATATATAAATCTAACTTTATCTCGGTCAATAATTGACCAAATAATCATTAAAAAAGAGCAAAAAGAAACCAAAGCTTTCAAACATTAGAAGGAAAGGATAAAAAAACACAAAAAAACCATTTTGAGGATTTTTTGAGCATTTTTAAGGTTGAAACTGTAAGTTTAAAGCTTTTAAAGGTTTTTTTTTTTTTTTTTTACTTTTCAATTTGGACGTATTTTGAAAATTTTTTTGTCAAAATTGAGGGTTGACTAAGAGAAGCTATACATTTGTGTATTAAGAGCATGTTTGAGAAGGCTTCTAGCTTTTTTTAGCTTCATAAGTGCAAAAGCTGTTTTTAAAAATGTTTGGATGATCTATCAAAAGTGCTTTGCTTCTCTAAAAGTAGATCCCGTCAAAGCCATAAAATATGTGTTCTTAAAAATGAACTTCTAAAATAGACTATAAAACTTATACTAAGATATTATAAAATTCATTATAATATTTTTATTACTTATTAAAACCATTTGGACCTCTTTAGCTTTAAAATAAAAAGGTTTCAAATGCTCATTAAAAAGCCATAGCTTTTACTTCTCTTTTTCTAGTGAAAAAAGCACAACAAAAGCTACGGATAATTGGCCGTTAATCTAATCTTTAGGTATACATTATAGGGAGAATAAGAGAAAGAACAAATTTTGAAACTAATTAAAGTACATAATAGGTTTTGAGAATATTTATAAAAAATAACATATATACGATCTAATAATTTATTTATGTTGTAAATAATAATTATTATTTATACTATAAACAATATGATAAATAAATTATTTTTACCTTAAATCTATTCATCATGTAAATAAAAGTCATTTATAAATAAGTGGATAGATAGATTATCCACACCAGAAATTTTTTATTTACTATTTTTAAAACCTATTATTTACAACAATTAGTTAAAAAAAAGGGTAAAATTTACCACAATTTTCTTACCGTTCATGAGATAAAAAATAAAAGATTTTTGAATAAACCAAAATAAAGAGTACAAAGTGATAAATAACCCAGCAAATAAAAATCGAGCAAGTGTTTTTTTTTTGTTTTTTGTGCTTTTCAAAATCAAAGAGTGGAGCAAGTAACATCAACTATGAATGTAAACATTTGACATTGAGCTGCAGTATTAATTGCCTTCCAAAAAGCGACAGAAACATATTTGTTTTGTTTTGCCTCTTTCTTCCAATTTGAATTGCCAAGTGGGCCTGCATCTGAATAACCCAGAATGTTCCTGCCGACACTAAAGACCGAGGAAGCTCACGTTTCATGATACTTTTCCTTTGGAAAAAAAAAAAAAAATATATATATATATATATATATATATATATATATTACAGGACACCTTTGACAATAATAATTAATAATAAAGCACATGCACTCTTCAAAATTGTATAATGTTCTTTATTTCTTATTTATTCTTTGGGTAGAGGGTTGTGGGTTGTCGGTTTAATCTTGCTTCTTATTTATAAAATGATACATGTTATAACATAGGTTATTTTAAAAAAAATTAAAAATTACTTTAATTAACTTGTAAATTATTTAATCCGCACATATTAAACGATAATATTAGGTGATGGAATTTTGAGGTATATTCAAATAGGTTAATTTTATGAGAGTCCTTGAGTTATGTATCTTAGTTTTAAATGTTTCATGAATTTTTATAGTATTCATTTGAAAAACTTACTATAAGATCTTTCAAAACACCCATTTCATCTAGATACATATATAATGCCAACCAAACGTTGACATGATCCTAATTATAATTTCATAATTGCTCTACAATCAATTCCACGTCAGCCACCCATTAGTATCATAGATAAATATAAAAAATAGCAGTTTCAACAAAGATATAGGTTTTCAAAATGCTTATTGTAGATCTCAACAGTCGGATCAAGCAAAATAATAATAATAATAATAACAATACATTAATAATGATGCACTTCTCAAAAAATAAAAATAAAATAAAATAAAAATTAAGAAGGAGAAGAATTTATGATCAGATGGAAATCTGTTATTAACCAATTTAGTTATGATTGAAGTAGATTACTTGCAACGCATAGAAATAAACTTTTTTTTTCTTTGAGGAAAGAAGAAATGGACTATTCTAATTGTTTACTGTTGTTGTTGTTCCTTTTTATTTTTATTTTTATTTTCTTATTTTTTATTTTTGAGATGGAATCTGTTCAGCCAAAAATATCCCAAAAGGAAGAAAAGTACCGGAAAAAACATTTTTTGGGTACAAAAGTGCGAAGTTTGTCTTACCAAAGAACAGTTTGGCCTCAAATACTTAGAAAAAAAAAAAAAACCCAATGATTGAGAATACCAGTTGAAAGTTATTATTTTTAACACACATATAAAATCGTACATATAATATAAAACAAAAATATCGTATAATATAAAACTTTCACATACTACAATACTTTAAAATTCAACTCACATCCCAAACATGCTAATTGGAGATCCACAAACTCCATGCAAAAAATGACAAGAAAAACAAACTTAAGTTGAAAAAAGAAAAATTTAATAAACAAGTTAAGCTTCTTTATGGCTTAATATTTGCTTCCCACTTGCTCTAAAGCGACTATAATCATGAAATAGATAATCATTTTCTGTTAGTACTAGTGCCGGTAAAAGTGGTGTAAAGGAATTAAAAAAAAGTAAGAGACAAATTTTTATAAATAGAAACATAATTATACATTTTAAATATTACACAGACCACGGTTTATAATTTTTTTCTGGAAAAATAAAAATACGATTTAAAATAAAACAGACATTAAAAATTTTCGCACTAAAATTAAAATTTTAAAATGTAAGTCGGGGTACATGCCCCACTCACATGAATGGCCCTCCAGTCCTGTGCAACTTGGAAATTTGCACCAAATATTTTATTTATAGAAAGCCAAAAATGAAAACTGAAAAATAATATAGAAGAAGAGGAAGATCTCGCGCCAAATTTTGCTTTTAGCCTCAACTTCTACTTCTCATTCACACAGATGATTTCATTGAGTACTAGTATATGAAAAAGAAGCAGAAGATGGAAGAAGAGCTGGGCTTGCCTTCATGATTTGGAAGATTTCCTGTTTGAGCTCTAACCTCGAGTGCTGCTCCTAAAAAGAGAAGTGAAAATATGACCATTACAAGACCAACTGGAAATATTGCCGTCTTTTCCATCATGTTCTGCTTCACAGGATGGTGATTGGTGAAGACGACTTCTTCAACTATACATTGTTTTCTTATTATATTAACAACCTTAAATACTGGTTGAATCTGGGTCAAACGGGGCCACATGCATGCTTTGGGAAAGCAAAACCCAATTGTTTCTATAGTTGGGTTCTTCTATTGTTAGTTTTTTAATTCACATGTCATAAATGTTAATGCATAGGGTGTTTGGTATAGGGTAATTTAGACTATTATCTCAGTTATAAACAGTGTAAAACTTTCACATGCTATAGTAAAAAGAAAAAATCGTTATAATATAAAACTCTCACTTGCTACAGTAAAAACAGTTTTAACCAATAATTTCCACCATCATGTTAAACACCTTAATAGTATTTCTCATCGGTTGGGCTGTACCATCTCATTGAGTTGTATTCTACTGGAATACTCCCTAATCCAACTTAATGAAATTGTTAGCAAACTTTTAAGTATGCCACGTTTATTTTAGTATCATTCACATTACATGTTAAGTTGGACCACAAATAAACATACGTGGCATTCATAAAAAGCAAATATTAAAAGATGGTATTTATAAAAACACCTCCTAAGTAATAGTACTTTAGATGAGTAAAAAAATATAAACTGTATATTTTCATTATTCCATGAGTTGGAGATCATCGTGTGTGTAAATATGCCAGTGACAAAATTTGTGCATAAACTTTAGAAACATCAAAAATAAATTTTAATTAGAACCCCCACAAACTTTTATATCTTTACATATTAGAGAATGTAAGTTTTGGTTCTCGTTCAAATAAGTGCCAAGTGTTAATTTTTCCCCCTTCTTTTTTTAATTTTGTTTTTTTAATCTTTTATTGCACATATTAAATAAATTTTTCAAAAATAGTATTTTTACAAACGTGACACTCAAACATATATACTTTTTCTTTTTTATTATATTGAAATTTATTTTTCTGAAGCATGTTGTTATTTAAATATCTTTTTCTTGTAACTTATAATTTTCTCATTCATAATGCAAAATAACGTGCTGTCTAATTTATCCAACGACATTTTTTAAATGTACTCCATGTAGGTTTTTTTACTAAACCAAAAAATAAATAATAAACCAATAAAAAAAACTAAACTTTGGATAAAAATTTAAATTCAAACATAAAAAAAAAAAATAACAAATTGAAAACACGCATGCTCTAAAACCAGCTTTTGTGAAAATGCTCTAAAACTAGCTTTTGTGAAAACAGTTCCAAAAAGGCAAACTTGCAGCTTTAAAACATTCATATGCTACACTTTTTATCAGACTAATTTTTGTGCTTATACTGCACATGTTGATCATCTGCATACTAGAAATAAAATAAGCCAATGCTGCGCAGTAAGTAAAAATTATGCATAAATATTATGGAATGCATTATACAGCATCTTTAGCCATTGTACCCTAAACTTATGTGTAAACATTTCTTTAGAAACTTTCTTTCGCCATATAACAAGTATGCTAAATCGTGTGATTAAAACAATATGCAATCAAGTTTAAATATGTAAATGAAGTTTATTTAGGGTAGTTAAGTTGCCAGCAGCTGCAAAGAATCTTTGTTGAAATTCTTCTTCATCCATGAGATCACTCATGAGATCATCCATAGTGTCACTCATTACCTTATCCTCAAGTTCTTCTTCAAACATTTCATTTTCACATTCAACTTCAAAACTTGAATTTGCAGCTTCAAGAGTTTGATAATCAAAAACATTCATAAGATGGTTATCAACTTTGGGTGGAACATTCAAATTAAAGGAATTAGCCAAATCAACCAAAGGATCAACAAACGTTCCAAAAGTACTGCTCTCAACAAAGTTCACTTCACACTTTCCAGAAGGTGATTGTGCCATGTTAAAAACGTTGAATTCTGAAGTCATACTCCCAAAAGACAACTTAACGTCTAATTTCAAAAGTGCATATCTTTGGATACGGGTGTCTAATTGTTGTGATTCTTATGGCTATCCAGAACTTAGAAAATATACTTTAAGACTCTATAAACTTCTAGAAACTAAACAGATAAGTGCAGTGTTTTTGGTTTACTATAACTGCCACTTACAAGGGTTCACAAACCCATATTAATACATACTAACCTAAAAACAAATAATCATATCTTGATTATACCTCTTAATTGTAGAAAAACAATCAATATCACATCTAAGAGGTATACTAATACTCAAAATGTCAAAATAAACAAAAACTAATGCCCATATACATATGCCTTTATAAAGCCAATATTCTAACTAAGTGACTTATGATATGTAATGACCTAGAAAATCTTAAAATTAAATAATGTAATTTTCAAATTTAAATCAAGGGTTTTCTTGGAAACATTGTGTATGAATTTTGTGATTGAAGAATTTACGAAATTAATATAAGAATATTCTAAAAAATTTTATAGTAAATTCTACGATTAAATTTAATAGGTAGTGTAAGCTAAGAAATTAATTGAGAAATTCTATCGTAATTGAGGCGCAAGAAATTTCAATCTACAAATAACTCGAGAAATTTAATTGTGAGAATTTCTGAGTGTAGTGTTAAGTTAGTAGTATCTAAGAAATACTTTAACACAAATTAAATCCTTAATTGGCAATTAATTCAGAGCTATGCAAGTAGTTGTATCAATCGAAAATGCTATGCAAACTTAGATAGTAGCATTGTTAAAAACTATTTCATTACAAAGTTTAGATATTAAAAAATTCAAGTCTAGAATTTTATTAAGTCTAAAATAAATTTCTTAATTTAACGTAGTTGAAATTGATACGCTATTAAACTTTTATTGATACCAGTTCATACTATAATTGGTATATCACGGTATTTGAGAAACAGGAGAAGATCAGTCAGATACTAAAATTTCTTATCAGCTAGATTAGTTATTGCCGACAGTATAAAATTTATCTACTTAATGGAAACTTACAAGAAAAGCATAAGGTACCCTTAATTTAAGCTTCACCAAATGATGATTGTACATGGTAATAAATTGAACAAAACTTACACTCCACTCAATCTCACTTATGGTGCCACCATTGGGAAAGGATTAACCCATTTTTAAGTTATCAAAGCCACTTAAAAGTCTAATTAAGCATGAATTAAGCAGAGCGAATAGATTAAGCAATATCATAGCTTATTAGTAAGTTCTAGATGCGAGCTTCATTTAGGTATGAATTTTGTAATTTTTGGTTGTACATGTAATATTTTATGAATACTTGTAGCAGCCGCCAAACCAATGTGTTTCAAAGATTGGTAAAACTAAGAACTGAAGCTGCCATTGTTTGATGTATGATGTCTGCATTTCAATTGATCTTACAACTTATTAGAACCTGTTAATTGTGACTTGTTGAACTTGAATTAACCTAATTGAAAATTTTGTAGCCAAAGTTGTGTGCATTTGAAGTTTCATTTGGAAACTTTCCCAATGTTGTTAACTTTCTTAAAAGTCTAGGACTTTGATGTTTTGAGCTCTTTTTTGGGGAATTTAGAGGGTTCAAATTTTGGCATGAAATAGCTCATTATAAAATTTGTCGATGTGATTCTTTTAACACTAATTTTGCTACTTTTGGTCACTCGAAAGATTCTAATTAATGAACTTTAGTATGAGAATTTACTAAAAAGCTTACATGTTTGATATGCTATGCTTATATTTTATCCCGCATATGTGTTGCATTGGTATTGCATTGCATTTTTATCGATTACTGTACTTGATGAGACGATCTGTGTATGGAAGCCCTTGAACTCTTCGCTCGGGTAAAAATTCAGGGAAGTATAAACCTTTGATCTCTTTTGCTGAGGTTGCAGTATGGTAATTACAACATGTAATGAAAGCCATGTGATAGTATAGGAGGCGGGAAATTTACCTTTTATTTAATCA
>CAMOHE010043570.1:4848-18506 GCA_946598075.1 Artocarpus hirsutus | reverse complement strand
CATTTTCTTCTTAGAGCCTTTCCAAAAAGACATTTTCTTCTTAAAGGGCGGTCTTTTTGGGGCCAAAATTTAATGTTGACTGGAAAAAGGTAGGAATTGAACTTCAAATAGTGTACAAAAATTAAAAAAAAAAAACCCTTTTTGTATTTACTGGTTACTGATTTTTTTACCATTAACACAATCCGCTTCCAGTTTCAAAAAAAATGTCAAGACACTTTTTTTTTATTTCTTTGTTTTTGGGGAAGTGGGGTACAGCTTTCAACATCTCTTGGATTTCAACTGCCTTTTTTTCAGTAAGAAACCAGATCAATTTATTAACCTAATGATATAGTAAAAGACAGAGTTTAGATAAGCAGGCATTTAAACCTCTTTCAATAAACAAGAAAATTTGGGTTATTCTTCTCTTGTTTTGTGTTGTTTTGCTGGTTTGGTATACCTCTAGTCCTCCATCCTCTTTTATACTCCCTCTCCATAATATTTCTCTCATATTAAAAGGAATGCAAAGGAATTACCTTAATTACGACTTTTTCATTTACAGAAAATGGATATTGCACACCACGATTGAGGCCATCATCACCAACATCTCCATTTTCCTGTAAACAGGTTACGCTAAGATATTGATGAATAGGAGCTACAACTGATGACAAAATGAGTATGCTTCTCTACTACAAAAACAAAACACAAAACTCAAATACCGCAAATTCCAAAATTGTTTATCTGAACAATATCACCAAAAAATGTTGTTTAAATTAAAGAATTCCATATCACCTTACTCAGCAGGCATCAAACTCGACAAACTTTTTGTAGCATAAAGCTAGGATCTTTTAATTAATCAGAAGGTAGATGGGCACACCAATCACATTTTTTTCTCTTTAACTTGGAGAGAATCAACTGGTATTAACTTGCTGCACCTTGTATCTCTCTCTTAAACTAAGTTGGTCTACAGACATCTTGTTAACACCAGAAGCACTAATGAGCTCTCAAAAGAATATTTTTAAGATGATGCAGATTATGTATGTTCTAAATCCATTCAGCTAAGTCCTAAAGCTACTATCACCCAAAAAAAGCTTTATCTACAAACCCAAAAATTTTGGGCTGTCATTTTCTCAATCACTACATGAACATCATCCATCACCCATCACCTTTCCATTTTCTTCTTCTGTTTAGCTCCGATACAAAAATTAGCTTTAGAATCAGTATAATAATTCCAGGTGTGAAGTTTTAATGTCAAAATAAACCGTCCAATTAAAAATACAAGGCATCTAATAAGTACCCTGTTTGGTCTTCTCAATGAATCTATTTGGTCGCCCAATTCTTTCCGACGCTTTCTGAGAGCAGCATTATGAAAAAGCCTCCGATTGTCCTCTTGCTTCACAGCTGCAGCAGCAGCTCTAAGAGCTGCCGAAGAACAATAGTTATAAAATAGAAGATATAACAAAGAAGGGATTGCTATAAATGAGCTATATCAACAGAGAATACTAACAGGGAGAGGGAGAGAGAGCAAAATAATTAGAGTTGGAACATTTTAAATTTTCTTAAAATCTAAAGGAAAATTGGGGGCATACCAATATTGGGAATCAATGACCCAGCATCAATTTCTTGGCTGCAGAGGGTACATCTGGACTGATCAGCAAACCAACAATTGCAGTTATGACTCTTATATCTTATTCATCTAGAGGCAATAAAACATCACATAAAGGTAATGAAGAGGATTGAAGGTTATAAAAAATCATAAACAACAAAGGGAAAAAAATTGAAGCAATTTTTCTGTTTTATTTACTTTAAATGGGAATCTAAGAAGCATAAGTTCATTAAGACACAAAGAAGAACAATGTATCAGGATGCATATAAAGAAATAATAATAATAAATAAATAAATAAAGAACCAGCTATCAAAACTATTGTACTTATGCCTCCCCCCCACAAACAACAAAAACCTAAAAAAAAAAAAAAAGAACACACGCACACACACACACACACACACACACGCACACAAAACATAGGATTAGCCTAAACTGGATCAGATTTAATTTGAACAAAACCATTTTGTGTTCAGAGCAACACAAGACTAGGACATTTAGATATCAGATATAGCAAAGTAATTTTTTGGCGAAGCACTAAATTATGTAATTAAGTTTAGTAAACAGTAAGGTATACTTCAATTAATAAAATAGATTCAAATGAAACTATACAAATAAGATACAACTTTTGAAATTTTATAAAAATAACAGTGTGTAAATGGCTACACGAGTTTCCAACATAAAAAATATACATGCAGTGATTGCAAAGGAAAAAGAGCCTGTGCAAATAGATGGCCCCGGTTCTCTCCATGCAAGTTATAAATGAAATATCTTGGTCCCATGACCTATGCTCATAATTATGAGCCAGAGAACTAAAGATGAAATGAAATAATCTAATTCCACGTGTAAGCTGGTACAGTGAAAAGGATGTCAAGGCCTACTGCAATGAGTGAGTTATGTCAATCTTAGGCTGGAAAAGGAGCGGTAGGTGGTGGGAATTTTTTCGGAAAAGAGGATTATTTTTTTAAGGTTCATTTTCCTTGCTTCTTCTCTAAGAAGCTTAAACAGAACAAGCCAGCTGAATACTCTGAATGCATTTTATCTATTTATTTATTTCTTGCTGAAAGACTCGGACTGCAATTTACTAACTATTAAGCAACCCAAAAAAGAAAAGAAGCTTCAAAGTTCCTTCTAATAGTAGGAGAGAGGGTACTTACCATTTCAATGACTCTCCTCAACATGAGACCACCAAATGAATGCCCACATGAAACAAACATAGCATCTTCAACAAATGCACCCCTGAAAGCCAGACAGGCAGACAATCAGAAATAAAATAAATTTCAAATCTGAACAAACATTTTAACGCAAAATATTAATTCTTAAGAACAGAGCAACCAGCAAATTATATAGAGAAAAAATGATCAAATTGGAAAGAAAGTAAACTGTGAAGTTCACTGGAAACTATAGAAAAGTTCAGAAAATATATTAATTTCTTTATCAACAATTGCAAGTTTAATTTTTGATAGAAAACATATACCATAAAGCTTCAGATTAAATAAAGTTCATTTTGTTTTCCTCTAAAGCGCGAGGAGAGAAAAGACGAGGTATACAAGGCAACCCCACATAACTACAAAATCCAGACGTTTTACAAATAATATTTGCTCATGATTCGTGATTTGTTCAAGGATCGAAGGGAACAAAAAGATGATTCTTCTTGTTTAGTATACCAACAAAGACGACATTCAAAGTACGTGATCTTCAGAATACTAGGTAAAAGAACAAGAATTCAATAAATTTTACAACAAAGCAACTATATATGTAGGTATGTTGCTAAACTTTTATTCTTTGTGCATACGCTTTTAAAATTATGCATAAGAAATTGTGGCCAAAAGTGTATCTTGACACAGTCACCAGCATCTTATTTTCACGTATTGCAACTTCAAAACTTTTTTAACAATGTTGTGTTTTCCAGGACCAAGGCTGTTGTCATGTATTTTTTGAGGGTTTTTGTTTTGTGGCCCATTTTATTTCCTTGTTTTATTTTTGTCTTTCCTGCCTTCTGCGCATTCCTTGTCGTCTTTCCTTCGTACTTGATATCGTTATCAATAAAATGAAGTTTTCTTGTTTTTATTAAAAAAAAAAAGCCCAGAAGTAGATCATGGATCAACCATCTATGTAACAAAAATATCACCATGCGAATGCAATGATCGGAGATTGAGGAAGGTATCAAACTAGCTCGGATAAATAACAACTCACGATAATGGATCTGAGAGAACACTTCTTAATGATGGTTCTGTATTCAAATTGTTCCGAGCTACCTGTATAATGGAAAATAGGATGACATGAAATGTTATTTTATGGCAATTCAAATATACATGTCATTGTATGGCAATTCAAATAGAAATACAACAAAGAAGGGCACGCGACTTCTCGAAGAAAATTATGCATAATAATCAAAAACATTATTTTATCGTTTCTTCAAATTGTCGTTTATATTTTTTTATTCATTTTTTTTAACATAGAACGAACTCATTTTTCACATCCAACACGATCTCCTTTTTTTTTGTTCCTATTTTTGTACCTACTTTTGTCTTGTATCTGCATATCGGTAAATATATGTGTGCATAGAACATATAAATACATACATAAACTCCCAAAGCCAAATATAATTAAGTATGATTCACTACTTTAAGACGCAACTTACATAGTTATTATCGGAACGACTGCTCAATACATCTTCCTCAGTAGAGAGGCTGTCCATAAACTGGCTAACAGGTATTGGCACATAGCTTTGTGGAATCACATGACCAGCCGCAGCAATTGGAGAACAATCTAACATAGCATTCCCCTGTGGCATAAGCCTAAATGCTAATGATGTCCTACAACATAAAGCCCAACAGGCAATTCAAATGAACTTCTCTGAAAAAGAACCGTAATGGTTTAGACAAGTTGCAATAAACTAATAGCAAGAATGAACCCAAACAACGTAATGATACCTCCCACCACTGTTAGTGCCCAAGTATTCAGAAGCAGCTCTATATGATGCAGCTGGACGAAGGCCAGCAGTCGTATGGCTAAGTGCCCTCCCTGTAAGAAGTAAAAGATCCCCAGAACTCAACCCACTGTCTGCTAGGTACCAGCGACCATTTGGGTCACAGACCTGAAAAATAAAATGATTTCATAATGTAATATGATGTAGACATCAGTCAGAGCATCCTTTTATCCGCCAGAAATAAAACCAAGCATTAAAAGATAGCTACTCCTTTAGTTATTAATTTTTTCCAAGAAAACCCTGCATTTTATTCTTCTTCTTTTTTCCCTTTTTATTTTTTGGAAAAACAAAGGACATATCTTGTAGAACTGGTTCTTAAGTACTAGAAAGGCACCTGTAGACCAGGACTGTCCGAGCAGATTAAAGTCAACAGCCCCTTTTCAACTTCACCATTTATTCCTGGCTTCCCTCCTCCGAGGGCACTTTTTCCATTTTGCATGGAAACACTTGAGTAGGAAGCAACAAGCATTGATGAAGATACCTCATTAGCGGGCAATGGCATATCGTCAAGTAAGTGATTAAAAACACTGCAGAACATGCATTTTCCATATGTAAATCCTATATAAATTAGTGATAAAGAAATAGTACAAAGCGAGAAAAGATGAATAAATTTAAGATTCACACTTCAACATCCTTACTCGCTTCGCAAACGAAGATGCCTTGCTATTGCACATAGAGCAGCACGAGATGCCTTACCCATGCATCTAAATATCTCAGCCATACATGGAGGGCATGAGTCGCAATCTTCCAAATCCCTGCAACAACAAAAGCTCAACATCAACATGTTGAAGTCATATAACAAAGACCGAACACAACTTCACTGAGTGGAGTACTCCAGATCGTGGTCCTATATTTCCCTATAAAATACAAAACTTCATTGAAAAGAGAAACAAAAAAAGAACCGTTCTCAAAATAAGACAACAAATAAACAAAAGCTTCCAGATTGAGCAAAGCTAAAGACAAAGGAACGTCCCCAAAATCTGTCAAGACCTTTAAAAATCCATCAAGTAACCCACAATTTAAACCCTATTCAAAAGAAAACATCATCTTCAAATGTATTTTTGAAGATTCCCCTATTTCTTATAAACAAGCAGCCCAAACCGGAGCCAAAATAGCAAAGTTCCAATCCCAAACAGTCTTCTTTGTGTGCTGCTCCTCAACGTGAAATTCAACCATGATCCTTCAATACTAAATTCAACCAAAAGCCTTTTTCGGGCAAAAAATCAATCAAGTCTCAAAATTCAACTGGTTTGGGCGGCTGCGGCAGCAGTAGAGCAAATAACCAGAACATCAAAGGTGAAGCAGCAATTGCTTCAATTAGTTACAGCGGTTCACAGCCAGAAAACTTAATATGCTACTTGGTAACCACTATTATGTGCCTTTAATCAATATTAGCAGGACAAAACAAACATTTAAGTAAAACTAGTAATCACCTGTTTGGCAGTAAACTTTTCCTTTCAACATTGATTTTAAAGCCTTGTGGTAAAAAAATAACAACCAAGCACTTCAATTAATAATGCCGGAAAGATCCCTGCCTTTTCATACCCATTTTTTTCTTTAAAAATTGTAAATCAACACTTTGAAATGCCTAATTACCCAGTAGTTCTCAGCAAAAGAATTTACAATCTAAATGTTCAGCTTAAACATATTGGTTCCTCACTGGCAACAACTGAATCGTAAACCTCAAAAACTCAACCATTAGCCTATATTCGGTATTGATTGGAGGGAAAGAAAATAGGAAGAGTAGAAAGACAATATAACCAACCAAGGTGAGGAGAATTGAAGGAAATGGGACAACCTATCTCTTATTGTGTTTTCATTTGGTATGAATTCATTTATGTAATCCGTCAATAGTGAAAAAGATTAAACTTAGGATTCTTGGAAGGAATTGAATCCCTCACCCAAACCATTTTCTCATCTCTCCCCTCCTACCCAACAACCACAGCATCCAAAATCATTCCACTAATCTTCTCACCTTTATCCCTCCATCCGTCTTTCCCACCTACCAAACAGGCTCTTAGTTTTACCCATATTAACAAACCAAAGAACTAATAATTTCAAACCAGATACCCTATCCCCATTTCTTTTCATCCGAGCATAGTTTTCCGACCACACAATAACTAAAAATAATACAAATACAAACAACATAAACAAAAAACCAAGCACCCAAATCAAAGTTCTCAACAAAAAGAAACAAAATTTCGTAAATACCTCCCAGCCTTGTACATGTACACCCCTCGGCCGCCCTTGCCGTTGGCACCGCCCTGCTGAGCCGCTCTGCTCCTGAAATACAACCGTGCCCCCTCCAACCCGCATCGCATCACGGCAGCAGTGTCGCTTCCCAGCTCAATCACCGCGGCGTTGTGCCGCATCAGCGAGCCCGACAGCTCATCAACCGCCCTCAGGTAGGGCCCCGCGGGGGCCCCTTCGAACGGGGAGATGTCAGAGAGCCTGACCCTCGGCAGCAGGGCCGGCATGGGCTCTCCAATAGGGTGGGCCACCGCGATGGGCACCGGCGGCCCGACGGCATGGTCGGCGGAGCGGGAGGAGAGAGGAGCGAGAGAAAGCGGGGTTGAGACCTGGGATTGGGTGGGGGTCGCCGTAGGGGATCTAACAGCGGTGGCGGCGGCTGAAGGGAAATTGATAGGGTGTGACGCGGGTGCAGAGGAGGCCTGCTGCTGCTGCATCGAAATCATGGCAACCATCAATCATTCTGAAGTGTAGAAAACGTTTGCTTGACTTTCAAAGTGTGACGAGAAGCTTCGGGTTGGCGGAGTCCGGAGGTTTTCGTTTTGTTGGGGTTTTGTAAGAATCAACAAGTGTTTTTGTTTCCTTGGTGGAGAAATCTTTTGCACGATCAAGACAGCTTTGGTGTTTTTGTTTTAGGGTTTTTGTCTTTTCGAGAGGGGCAAGACAGACTGCGAAAGCAAACCAGAGGAGACAAACAAGTTACTCACTTGTTTGGCTTACCGGCTCATTCCAGTTCAACCTCTAGCTGTCATCATGGTTTTAAACTAAATTCAGGGTTTAAATCAATTATTAGGTGTACAGGTTTAAACTGGTTTAGTTTTTAACTTTGTAATTTTAAAAGGGTAATTTTGAAACATATGGTTCAAACCGATAATTCTAAACTGGTGTTTGAAATTAAAAGTTTAAAACAAAACAAAGCAAAATGTTACATCAACTTTAAAACGAGAGCCTGTATTTAAAAAAATATAGTTTATAAAGAAAAAAGAAAATAAGAATAGTTTTTACTATAAAAAATAGCTCAAAATAATTAGAATATAAGTAAGGTCGAGTTCTCAAAACTAATAGTTTAACCTATTTTAAACAATCTTTACCGTTTTAAACAATTTGAAACTTGTGCCTACCAAACACCAGTTCTTGTAGGCTTATAGGCTCAAAACCATTAAAAATACTCTTTAATATGTGCACCAAACAACACATAAGTTAGGGCTAGTTTAATATTATTGTGTTGTCGTTTGTATTATATTGTGTTGTGAACCAAAAACTTGTGAGAGTTTCGTAAATTTTTTTCAAAGTTGCTATGAATATTAGAAAGAAAAGTGTATGTGAAAAAATAGACATATTTTGCTAAAAATATTTATAATTTTAGTTTTTTATTTTAATTTTTTAGGGATTTTTAGTTTTAATTTGAAGATCAACATAGATGATATTTGTATATTAAAATATTAAAAATATATATAATTTTATTTTTACAATATAATTTAGAAATTAAAAAATACTCTAAAAAAGAAAGTAAATTAAAATACTTAAAAATATATGATAACATTAAAAATTACAGTTTTATTTTTATTATTGAATGTACTTTTAGAAATTAAAAATCACCCTCAAAAAGTACATCAAAGTACTAAAAAATATATCTCATTTTACTTTTTTTATTTAATATATTTTTAGAAATTGTGAAAAATCACTCTAAAAAAAGAAAACACAATAACATTAAAAAAAATTATGTTACAAATAAATTCTCAATTTCTGCGTATCTGCTAGTGATATTATTTTAATTTGTTACAAAAAAAAAGATAAATTGAGAATTATATATTATTATTAAGATTAGTTTAATAATATAAAATTAGGTTAAAGACTCGAAAAGCCCCCAACCTTCGATTGTAGTGAGCATTTGGTCCCTATTTTTTTTCTTATTTAACCAAACCAAACTTTTTTGTTTTAGGTGTAAATAGACTTATTCAACCAACGGCCATTAAATGATATACATAACTGATCATGTACCCATCACATGTATCTAAAATATAAAAGTATTATAGTAAAATACTTAATATACTTTTAAAAATTTAAAATTTAAAGAACATTACATTAAAAAACGAAAATAAAAAACAAACCTCATTGCCCCTCTTTCTCTAGATTCTAGAGAAAGAAGTTGACGCATATGGATTTTGGTTCAAGCTTAAGCTTCGATC
Source organism: Artocarpus hirsutus (assembly GCA_946598075.1). NCBI lineage: Eukaryota > Viridiplantae > Streptophyta > Magnoliopsida > Rosales > Moraceae > Artocarpus > Artocarpus hirsutus. Next base: position 9,496 of record CAMOHE010043570.1, on the reverse strand, counting down.
TTCTCATGGCGTAATATTAAATAAAAATAATAAAAACGAAAGAGAAAGTTTCTTCTTTTGACTCCATTCTTCTTGAAAGAAAAAGAAGAAGAAGAGGGCTTTATTCGATGACACATGTTAATAGCCAAATTTTTGCAAGGCACTAATATAAGCCCACATCCCGTGATATAGCCCAAGGTATGATAGTCGATATGTAGACCTAAGCCACGCTTTAGAGATCTCAAAATAAGTAATGGTTTATAAGGCCAAGGAATGTAGAAGGGCTCGTTTTATTTAGTCCAATAGAATTTTGGCCCACTTAGACAGCTTTAAATCTATAAGGAATTAGAATAAAATGAGTTGTGGAGAAATTAACACCAAATTGGCCAAAAGGACTCACTTTTAAAAGAATGTCTATTAGGCCTAAACTAGCCCACCCGACGTAGTCGTCCCACCTGGTTAAACTAGCCCACCCGACGTAGTCGTCCCACCTGGTTATCTGACCTAATCAGCCTAAGTAGATCACTTGATCTGAGAAAAGAGCCATAGAAAGCAACAAAGATGACATTTCCCTTCACTTAGAAGTTGAACTAGGGATCTTTCTCCCAAAACCCAAACTTATACCAAAAAAGGGGAATACAATTTCTTAGACCTTGTTGTGCCTTCTTACAAGCCACCTAATATAGTATTCACATTAGATGACTTTGCAAGAGTTAGAACTAGGCTAAACATCTTTTGAAAACCCTTTAGAGGGAGTTTTCCTATGTTGCGTGACTACCCCTTTTGGCCTAGAGCTTGAAACTTTGGCTAAAAATACTCAACTAAGGACCTAGAATAGCAAAGTCTTAACTAAACCAGAAAATCCTTAGTTTCTCAAGGCCTACATCATTTTCCTATAAATACCCACCTATCTCAACGCTATCCCACACCACAACCATCACTCAACACATTATATTAACTCACAAGTCCATTCTCAACACAAAGTAGTAGCCACACCTCTAGAAAACGACCTCTCAACACTGGAAACACTCTAATCCTTTCATCAAAAAGTCAAAATCTCCACGGTGTTTAGCAAGGTCCCTCTAAAACAAGTGTCTAGACATTCCTCCGGATGACGTCAATAAAGCAATAAACTCTTCAAGGAAACACTCTCAATTAAGACCGAATACAATCCCCTACCAGCACCTATGGCTACCTTGGACTTCCGCAAGTCACCCTTGCCTATAGTGCAATAAATGACTCCACCTGAGATGGCGTATTCCTTTACCATTTCACATAGCTAGCCTAATAGACCCCTCTTTGCCTCCATAAAACCTCTCCCACATCGTTCACTCAGTTAAAGATCTCCTTTCATCAGGTCTTCATCGCCACAGGGCCAGAATCACAATAGATGTCACCCTTGGAAACTTTTCTCCTCGGGGTTTAGCCCGTACTAAACTAATTAAGGCCAAAAATGTTGATCACAAGCAGTCAATTATGGTATAGAAGGGCAGTCAAATTCATAGAGAAATGGCAAAACAAACACGGAAGATTTAGCAAAAAATGAACATTAGAAAAGATAACTGAAAGAATAAATCAAACCCACACATAAATTCCACGAAGATTATTATTATGAGTCATTTAAAATCGACAATATATCCATCGATAATGTTGCAGTAAAAGACTAACTCACAAAATAATTATATCAAAACATTGCATGATAAAATTACATAAGAAAAACATAACTGAACTTACAATATTTTGAAATAAATAAAAGATGAGAAGATTTAAAAATCACTCTTTACTCAGCCTTCGACCGGTTGTGTGTCACTCATCTTTCACCAAAAGAAAAACTACAGAAACAAGAATTGAATAATATTTATTATGAAGCTATGAATTCTCTCAATTCTTGAATGAAGAAAATGTTTGGCAAACCCCTCTATTTATAGTGTTTTGGGCAGAAAGGAAATTAAGGAAATAAACAAATAAAAATAGAAAATTACAAAATAAAGAAAATAAAATCAAATTACAATGAATTTGGAAAAGTCAAATGTTTAATTATGAAAGAAAATCAAGCTAATTTGGAGAACAATTACTGTGATAAATTTGGAGAGAGAGAGCTTTAGTAATTATCTCCCATGGATAAGTCATGTGGCAATAGCGGAATGGGGATGCAGTCTAAAATGCCAAATGGCACTTGTTGAATGGTTAAGGCATGCTAGCATGTTCATGTAAAGAGACAGGTAGGGCCCACTTTTGTTGAGTCTTCATGCACTTTGCAAAGTAGTTAGGGACACGTGACCAAGCATGCCTAATGCTGATTGGTTGGCTGTTGCAATTAGAGCACACACGGGTGTGAGGAGATGGGCTGGTGCTGAGATAGCAGGACCCACTAGTCTGACATGTACAGCTAGTTTGAACAGCTCCTTTTAAGGGCTTTTTGTACTACTTTTTATTCCTTTAAATCAATAAGCAAAAACCCAAACATTTGCTAATTAAAATAGTTTAAATAAAAATTATGGAAAATATTTAATTAAAGCTTAAATAATTATCATTTATTCAACAATAAGTAATATTAATTGTTACACTTTTGTGTGCTAATTCCTAGTTGGGTGCAACACTTGCTACTTGCAAATATGACGACTTTGGCTACTTTTTATGTCGGGGATGTGACCTCACTCTTACTAGTCTCTAGCACTATCACATCATGCCTAACTTGGACCAACCAAAAGAGACAACGAAAGCAACCCTCAACAAAACCCAAGAACTTCAAAACCTTTCAATGGTGCTCGACGCTTTGTTTTACAAAGAAGAGAGTTTCAACAAAGATTTAGGGGAAAACAAAGATAACAAGATTGCGAAGAAGCCTTACCACTACCATCCTCCTTAAGTCCTCTATGAGAACGACCTATTTTGGGAAGATGACAAGCTTGGAAATCTAATCGTGAAGGATAAGCAAGCTTGGTTCATTTTTAAATTTGATTGCATCGTTCTAAGATTGGACAACCCTGTAATTGTTTCTCTGAAGGAGGCAGTCCACTGGATTTTCATCGTTATTATGAATTCTCCATTTTGACCCCTTTGTTGCCTAGAAAAAGCGTAGAGATCAATATAAAGCCTCTTTCGTCCTCAAAGATCTCTGTCATTGCTGACTCATCAACACCTTCCTCTCCTCGTGTTTGTCCACCTTGAGATTTCTCCCTCGACAGACCAGGGGCACTCATGAATTGTGGAGCCACACAACTATTTGGATCAAGCTCAGGGGCGGTGTTGACGAGAGGATTGGAGCCTTCTAACAGTGATGGATAAGGTAATGTTTTCGATGGTGGTTCTCCTTAGCGGTGGGAAGATCGGAGCTTGGGAAGGCCAAGGGGAAAGAATGTGATTGAGGTGATAGAGGGGGCATGGGTGTGGCAGATTTGGGCTTAAAGAAGACAACCTTTTTTGTTTTTTCTTTTTAAACAAATGTTGTTGAATTTTTATATAAAATATTGATATTTTATAAAATATTATGGTCATGTGTAATTCACAAGATAAGGGTTCTTACAATATTTATTAAAAGCAATCCTTTTGCACCTAAAACAAAAGGGTTGAGTTAGTTAAATAAGAAAAAAAAAAACCAAATGGACAAAATGCTTATTTTTGTCAAAGGTTGGGACTTCCTAAGCCTTGACCTAATTAAATTATGATGCTAGTTGTAAAATTATAACCCTTGACCTACTTTTTAAATTTTCTGCTATGATAGGTTTTAGAAACAATCTGATGAAAGTAGAGTTTACCAAACACTCTAAATTACTGTAGGTGGTTACCAGTGGTTAATAAGCTAAAAGCAACATTTGAAAGCAATGTTAGATGGGCCCTTAGATAACCTAACTTAAAACTCAACATCTCCTTATTTCAATGCATCTGGTACAACTTTATATATTTAATGTTTTCTATATATTTATTTAACAAAATAACTAATTTTGGCATATTTTTTTTAATTTTAAGGACTAAATGTAGTACAAATTTTAATATAGAAATTATTTATAAAGAGAAAAGAGTTCATGAACCTTTTATGAGACAAGACATATTTCTATTTAAAATTTGACAAAATGACCTTTCATGAGAAACTTTTTTGAGTTTCGAGACTATTTATGAGACAAAATTGACTATGGGGACAAATTTTATAGAGAAAAAATCATGGACTATCATGAAGTTATCCCTTAAACTTTTTTTTACATATACGTCATTAATTTAATTTAATTTATCCTTATTCTATATACTTTTACATCCTCTAAAATATTATTTTATCAAGCCTTAGCCCAAAATTTCATTCATGTTCTTTTCTATTTAAGATTTTCTTAATGTTGTTATTTTTGTTCCTAAATATTTCCCTACTTACTTGATTTTTTTTCCTCAGTGGCACTTTCAACTGTTATTGTCTCATTGATGTTATTCTCTAATTTACTCCTAATAAAACATTTTCTCTTACATATGTCCCTAATTAAATACATATTTTTAGTGGCCTTCTCAACCATTATTTTTTTTCCTAATACCTCCTAATTAATATTTTCTATTGTTAGACATGTATGCCCTAAGGAGTAAAAATGTAATGAGTTTTTGAAGACATTTTTATCAATAAAGAATTCATTTATTATTCATATACCAAATCTTGTCCTCTTTGCGTTCATATTTGTTGAATGTATGA